>CM069442.1:71175957-71232467 GCA_035610835.1 Ophiura sarsii | reverse complement strand
CGTGTCAAATGAACAACAGGACCGTCTCGACCGATGGGTCGACTATCAACGATGACCGATGGATTGCACCCCACAACGCCCCCCTACCACCCAATTCACATTTAGTGCTCTTCCAGCAATTACGGTTCCGTCCCCTTTACAGAGTGAGATTTTTGTAACCACGCTTTTGGGGTTGTATCCGTGGTTATACATCAAATAATTTGTCCCTCCCAACTCTTTGATTTATTGCACCAGCTGTTAGTGCCTACGGCGCTTTGGATACCTCCTCAGGCCATTTCGACGCTGGTTTTGACAAGAGTTTTTGTAGCCAGGCCTTTACATTCGAGTGGGGGTAATTGTTAAATTTACTTTTTTTGTGTTAATTTTCGTGATTTTAGGGACAGAAATGAATACTAGATATGACTCCGGTCTAAGACCAGGGGACCTTGATTTTTGTCTTGTTCCTGACCGTTTGACCCCAAGGTCATGATATAATTGAAAACCGAACTATTATATATGTATACGGTCAAAAGGCATATCGTCAGCCTGCTTCGATAATTGCCTAACTTCACTTTTCAGCAAAATTGAGTTTTTTGCATAAATCATGACTTCATTACATTATCCACATGCTGTTATAATACCTAAGTCATTGACCAATCAAAAGTGTTGATAAATGAAGAGCTTTGTTTTAAAAGGGCCACCAGACCACTCCAACATGATAATCATTTTGCATTATTGAATTTGCATTGACAAATCCATGGAATTAATCAAATGATTGTATGGCTGTGTTCATCTGTTTCTATATGACTTGGATTAGTGCATCCATGCACGCCAATCCTCAATTGGCGTGCATGGATGCACTAATCCAAGTCACATCAACAATACAAGCCTAACATCAACAAAACAAGCGTCATCCCACATAATGAATATCCATCCATCAATAATGCAAAATGAGTAAGAGGTACACAGGTAACAGGTTTCATACTTTTGTTGTTTTCTAAAAACTAGAAAAAATGAGCCTGCAATTATCGAAGCAGGCTGACGATATGTTGATTGGGGAGTGTTCATAAATACTTTGGTGGGGGGGGGGGGGGGGGGGGGGGGGTTGGAAAATATGAGGGGGGGGCCAACCAAAAAAAAGGTTCTTAAAAGGGGGGGGGGTCAGGGAAAAAAGTGCTTGTATAGGGGGGGGGGGTCCAAAAAAAAGGTTGGTATTGTTTACAGCCAAAATGTATCTCAATCGTGACAAAAATAGGTGTAAAGTCAAAAAATTTCGCGCGCTACGCGCGCGTATCTTGACTCATAACAATCTTGTTGGTTCATTTTATTTCCCGACCCCCCCCCCAATATCAATAACCTATATAGCTACGCCACTGGAGCCTAAAACATTTGAAGATGAAGAGGATGCAGATAAAGAAGAAGAGTAGGACATACATGTACCACAGCGATCACGAGTGTCGGGCAGGATTATAAAGAAGAAGACCTACACTGATTTTGTTTGACTTTTCAATTGTGTTATATTATATATCTTTAATAAATAGTTTGATATAACCCACCTACCATAATAAAAGTGATTGTGACTATGTCTATAGGTTTATATAGAATGTTGTTATTGTTTCTGTTATATAACGTGAACAGACGGGGGGGGGGGGGGGGGGGGGGGGGGGGGGGGGGGGGTCAACACAAAAAAGGTTCTTGAAAGGGGGGTCAAGAAAAAAACCCACCCTATTTGGGGGGGGGGGGGGGGTCCAAAAAAAAGATGTCCATGGCTCAATTGTTTCCAACCCCCCCCCCCACCAAAGTATTTATGAACACTCCCTTGATATTGACGATCCTAGGTCATTTCAATAAAATGCAAGGGCGTTTTATGTGAAAATCACGTTTTAACCCCCTAGTGACCCCTGTGTGACCTTTGACCCCAAACTGTGAAGACCCTATATGAAGGTCAGGTTGTACTGACCGAGCCTGGTGATTGTAGCATGTACACCGTAGGAGAAGAAGCATTTTAAGTTATAGAAGTGAAAATTCACATTTTGACCCCTAGTGACCCCAAATATTTTTTGAGTTTAAAAACCGAACTATTTTATATGCGTACGGTCATAGGGAATATGTTGACCAATTTTGACGATCCTATGTCATTTCACTAAATTGCAAGGGCGTTTTAAGGGGAAATCACGTTTTGACCCCTTATGACCCCTGTGTGACCTTTGACCCCAAACTATGAAGACCCTATATATACGTCAGGTAGGGGGTCCTACTGACCAAATCTGGTGATTATAACATGTAAACTGTATGAGGGGAAGCATTTTAAGTAATAGAAGTGAAAATTAACATTTTGACCCCTAGTGACCCCAAATATTTTTTGATTTTAAAAACCAAACTATTGTACATGCGTACGGTCAAAAGGAATATGTTGACCAATTCTAACGAACCTAGGTCATTTCACTAAATTGCAATGGCGTTTTATGTGAAAATCACGTTTTGACCCCTAGTGACCCCTGTGTGACCTTTGACCCCTTATGCTTTACAACCTGAGTAGTGGTGCACATAAGGGTTCGTATGACTAAATATGGTCAATATCGGGTCAATGGTTACGGAGCTATAGGTCCCATGACAGAAGAAGAAATTAGTCTCAACACGTTTTTGTCCTCTGGGGCGTGCCATAGTTTGGCACGATTTTATGATAAGAAAAGATTATATGTGCATCCCCTTTTTCTCAAATAATTTGTTAATCCTTTATATGATTTGTTGATTCTGTCACTACTTTATGTCTTTTGTAGTACTGAGTCCGAAGATGTTTGAATGGAAATCTAACTCCATTTCCGCTTTGTGATATTATTTTTGTGTGCATTAATTCGTACTTCTATTACAAATTTGTTGATGGAATGCCGTATATGAGATTAAACGGATATCAACACGACATGCCAGTGCTGGACACGGCAATCATTCTAGATTTAGGGACATTTACATTTTGACCCCTAGTGACCTTTTCTTGACCTCTGACCCAAAACTTGTATTTGACTTTTTTGCTTGGCTGATCAATGCACACAAGAAAAAAGTAGTCCCGTCAAAATCGGAGCATGTCTTAAGATTTTCACCTGTATAGTTCAATGACCTCTAGTGACCCCGTGTGACATGTCACTTTAGTGGAGAAGGACCCTATATGAACATGGATGAGAGAAATTATTTGACTAATTCTGACAATCATAGGTCATTTCCTCTCGGACAAGTAGCATTTTAAGTGAATGAAGAAAAATTTACATTTTGACCCCTAGTGACCCCAAATATTTGTTGATGTTAAAAACCTAACTATTGTACATGCGTACGGTCAAAAGGGATATGTTGACTAATTCTAACGATCCTAGGTCATTTCACTAAATTGCAATGGCGTTTTAAGTGAAAGTCACGTTTTGACCCCTTATGACGCCTGTGTGACCTTTGACCCCAAACTGCGAAGACCCTATATGTGAGTCAGAAAGAGGGTCCTACTGACCAAATCTGGTGATTATAGCATGTAAACTGTAGGAGAAGCATTTTAAGTAATAGAAGTAAAAATTAACATTTTGACCCCTAGTGACCCCTTCTTGACCTTTGACCTGGTCAATATGATTGACTTATTTTCTTGGCTCATCAAACCAAACAAGATGTAAAGTTCAATGACCCCTATTGACCCCTGTGTGACCTTTGCCCCCAAATTGAGAAGACCCTATATGTAGGTCAGGTTGGGGGTTCTACTGACTAAATCTGGTGATTGTAGCATGTAAACTGTATGAGGAGAAGCATTTTAAGTAATAGAAGTGAAAATTAATATTTTGACCCCTAGTGACCCCAAATATTTTTTGATTTTAAAAACCGAACTATCATATATGCGTACGGTCATAAGGAATATGTTGACCAATTTTGACGATCCTAGGTCATTTCACTAAATTGAAACGGCGTTTTAAGTGAAGATCACGTTTTGACCCCTTATGACCCCTGTGTGACCTTTGACCCCAAACTGTGAAGACCCTATATGTAGGTCAGGTAGGGGGTCCTACTGACCAAATCTGGTGATTGTAGCATGTAAACTGTAGGAGAAGAAGCATTTTGTAGAAATATTGCAAGAAGAACTAGATCTTGTTCTGGTCTAAGACCAACCTACCTTGATTTTTTTATGAGAAAATGATCCCTAGTGACCTCTTCTTGACCTTTGACCTGGTTATGATGATTGACTTTTTTTCGTGGCTTATCAATGCGCACAAGAAGAAACAAGTCCGGTTAAAATCGGAGAATGTCTTCAATTTTACCCCTGTATAGGTCAATGCCCCTTAGTGACCCCGTGTGACATGTCACTTATAGTGCAGGAGCAACCTATATAAGCATTGATATGAGGAATCCTTTGACCAATTCTGACAATCATCAGTCATTTCCTCTCGGACAAGTATCATTTTGAATGAATAGAGTGAAAATTTATATTTTGACCCCTAGTGACCCCAAACATTTTTCGATTTTAAAGACCTGAGTATTATTTAGGGGGATGGTAATCGTGAATATATTGACCGATTCTTAAGTTCCTGTGTCGTTTACATTAAAATGCAAGAGCGTTTTAAATGAAAATCACATTTTGACCCCTATTGATCCCTTCTTGACCTTTGACCTGATTAAAATGATTGACTTATTTTCTTGGCTCATCAATTCAAACAAGATGCAACAAACCCGGTCCAAATCGGAGCATGTCTTAACTTTTACCCTGCAAAGTTCAGTGACCCCTAGTGACCCCGTATGACATGTCAATTTTAATCGCTGAAGACCCTATATGAGCATGGACCCAAGGAATCTTTTGACCAATTATGAATGTCATGAGTCATTTCCTCTGAGACAAGATGCATTTAAAGTGATCGAATTGAAAATTTACATTTTGACCCCTAGTGACCCCAAATGATTTTTAATTTTAAAAACCTAACTATCATATATGCGTACGGTCATAAGGAATATGTGGACCAATTTTGATGATCCTAGGTCATTTCACTAAATTGGAAATGCGTTTTAAGTGAAAATCACCTTTTGACCCCTAGTGACCCCTGTGTGACCTTTGACCCCAAACTGTGAAGACCCTATATGTAGGTCAGGTAAGGGTTCCTACTGACAAAATCTTGTGATTGTAGCATGTAAACTGTAGGAGAAGAAGCATTTTGTAGATGGGTTTGATAGATAGAAAGAAAGAAACAAACAAACAAGAAAGAAACGACAGAGATAGAGAACCTTGATTTTTGAAAAATCAAGGTAAGAAGAAGCAGAAGAAGCAGATGAAAGAAACGGCAGAGATAGAGTACCTCGATTTTTGAAAAAATCAAGGTAAAAATGACATATTATACCTACAAATTGGTTTTCGAATGATCAAATTCTGTTATATACATCCAATGTAATATGAACAGTAATTTTATTTCGCAGTTATAAATTTCAAATTTACTCCGCCATCTCTCCAAGTTATTGCGACACCCCGTGGATTGCCTACGGCGCTTCGCGGTAAAATCTGGATCTTCCGTTAGAGCTGGGTTGACTTGGTATTTTGGTTGGAAGGCGTTGACACTAGTGGGGGTTCTTGTGATGATTAATCAATGCAGATTGGCTGATTTTCGTTATTAAAGTTACAAAAATGAACAATTGAGATAATATAGCCACAAATTAAAGTTTCAACGGGCAATTTCGGATGTATATTTTGAAAGATATGAAAAGGAAACTATATAATGTTGACTGTATGTGTTTGTACAACGGGGCAGACCTTGATGATTTCACAGCGTGGGGTGAGTTTGCGCCGCTCTAGTAGAACAGGTTTTCTGTGGATGGTAGTCAGGCAATTGCCACTTGAAAATTCACCCAACACCAAATGTGTGAGGTTGTATAACGAATTTCTAGCTTTTAACTTCAGTTTGTTATCAAATTAGTGCTTAGTATTTCAGATTTTATAAATAAAATGTTCACATTTTGAAAAAGGCCCCGGATAAGTCTCGATATAGCATTTCTAGATTAGATTTTAGTTTCAATTATTAGCCCAATTGGGCTACATTTTAAATGCTAAATATAACAAAGACTGTATTGGCTAGACAGAGTCGGGACCCCGGACACATGTTCACGGATCAATTACTAATATCTTGGGCTGTCATTCTGTCAAAAAATATATTCCAAATTGGCGCAAATCATAGAGGGGATGGAACCGTAATGATGATAACGATTTAGGAAAACAATATGCAGATCAAATGTAGCATAATATTGCGAACAATGCAATGCAAACACAGCGCTATATCATATCGATTGAGACATTGATACACGGGATATGCAAGTGGGCTTTTTGAATCATCTCCTGTGCATGCAGAAGAGCATCCATATTAATAAAGGGGTCAAAAAGAAGTAAGTCCCCTAAAATTAGATTACTTTTGTTTACATAACTTCACACACAATTAGACGTTTCGAAAAGTTGAAACGATTATGAAAAGAGAAAACACTTGGCTACCAAGAAAAAGTTTTACATTTTCGATATCATGTTGACTTTTCCCAAAACAGTCACATTTGCCCAAAGTGATGTTTTCAGAAAAAGTGGCACTTGGTCCATACCAGTAAATTTAAAAACTCTCTCTCGTGATTTTTTTGTACGAAAATTAGACCAAGTTTGTTTGCATAACTCTGGACAGGATTAATCGTTTTGAGAAATTTCAAAACTTGTGAAAAGAAAAAGTGCTTGGCTTTTCACAAAAAGTTTCTCCTGTTCAATATCATGTTTACTTTTTTCAAAATTGTCTCATTTTCCCAAAACGATGTTCTCAGAAACAGTGGCAATTTTCAAAATCCTATACAATTTTGTTTGCGTAACACCCCCACACAATTAGACGTTTTAAGAAATTGAAACTTTTCTGAAAAGGAAAAATGCTTAGCTATCCGTACAAAGTTTCCCATTTTCAATATCATGTTTACTTTTCCCAAAAAAATCAAATATCCCCAAAATGATGTTTCCGTTAACATGAAATTTGCCAAAATCCAATACAAGTAAGTGCCACTTTTTCTGAAAACATCATTTCGAGGAAATGTGACTGTTTTAGGAAAAGTAAACATGATATCGAAAATGTAAAACTTTCTATTGGTAGCCAAGCGTCTTCTTCTTTCATAATCGTTTCAATTTTTCATAACTTTTAATTGTGTGTGGAGTTACGTAAACAAAAGTAATCTAATTTTAGGGGGGGGGGGACTCACTTTTTTTGACCCCTTTATGTATCATGGGCTATAATCGGTTTCAGCAAATGTGTCACCTCTTGCATATTGGGGGAGGTACAGGGTTGAAAGGACCAAGCTCAAGGAAAATGCTCGGGCCAGGCTTAAAAAGCCTATATAAGCATGCTGGCTGAATGAAATGAAAGTTAGAAAAGATGGAAGAAAAGAATAAAGTTGAACTGGTTGTAAATTGTTATTTGCCATGTTAATACCCAGTTTAATCTTCTTAAATATTGCGCTAGAGTAACCAATAATCAATACGTCTTTATGAAAGATAAAAGCTCAGAAAAATACTCACAATTTTACTTCATGGTTACTTTAACAGTGAGTATTAGGCCAAATATATATTTCAGTGTGTTACTTATGAAAAGAGGCACTAAGTTGATGTTATTCCTTTGGCCTATGTAATCATGTAGGATTACTAAAATCATGTTTTAGGTGATTGCAATTAAACATCGTGTTGCAAAGCACAACAAAACTTTCAACATCAATGACGTTCAAAATTTATTCGATAAGGCATTGGGAAAAGTGTCCCATCAGACTGGAAACATGTGTCGGCACGTCAGTCGTCAGGGAAATTGAAAATTCGTAAAAAAGATCACATCTGTGATATGTCATTCCCCAAATTATCATCAAATTATTTGAGGATTCAGACCACGACGCAGATTCATTGAATCAAATCAAATTGATGATAAACGTATAACAATATGTTTAATATTGTAGGCCAAATTAAAAATGTGTGTGTAACTATGCATGATACATCCACGGTGTACAGTCATCAACAAAAGTAACTACAGGTAATAAATGGGCTTCTCTAAAATATGTATCCTACCTCAAAATATTAATTTATAAAGTTGTTGAGAAATGTATCTTCTTTAATATGATATATTGCACGATATAGGACTGGGTGATTATTGAGGATTTGACACTCCTAAGTGTAAAGGTAAAGTCCTATTTTCATTTTCACATTTTTCTTTTCTACACGCGAACTACATGTCATACTCTCCCCGTGTTGAAAAGTAAAATGTGAAAATGAAATTGTGACTTTACCTTACATTTTGGATTGTAACCTGTTCAATATTCAAACTATCCTAGCGTGCAATATTTCATATTAAAGAAGACATATTTGTCAACAACTTTATATTTAATATTTTTAGGTAGGATATATATTTTAGAGTTAAAAGCCTATGTATTACCTGTATAGTTACTTTTTTGATGACTGTATATAGTTCCTTTCTGGCCTGTTTCAGGATCGAAGTTATATTGATTTATTCAGGAAACAGTTTACTACCTCTCCCGAAGTGTGGACAGGCCCAAAACTGTTAATGAGGTGACACATTTGCTGAACCCGATTAAGTAGTAAGTAATGTGAATAAACACTATGTGTGTGCATGGGACTGGCTCCTCAAATCTCCTCCTCTGAATCCTCCCCCTCCTCCATCAGAACCCGTTGATTGATTAATTGCTCCCAATTAAAACTGAAATAATTGAGACATTATTCTTTGGATGGTATGGAAAGAACATAGAAACGGTGATATCATAAACATCATTAACAGTGTAAAATTGTCACACCCTCTCAAAATATGGAGTTCCAATTCAAAGCACACGACCATTAAAGAAATAATACCACGGTTTTGACAGGTAGTGAATGAGCCAGAATTGTGCATGTTTAAATGCATCAACAACTAATTGACCTATTTTGGGCCAGAATGTACGGAAGAATTTAGCCGGTAGACCGTCGTTTCCAGGATTTTTATTGTTTGCCATTGCGCTAAGTGTTTTAAAACATTCATCATTATGTAGAATACCTTCGCAACTTTGACAATCATTCTCACTCAGGGTGGGACATATAGTATCTTGAAAGAAATCATCTAACTCATTATCAGTAACTTTTATATTACTTTTATACAAATTTGGAGAAATATTCAACCTCTTTTAACATTTCAGATTGATTTGTAATCGTATTACCATTGTTACCCTTAAGAGCAACTTTGCGTACCAATCAAAGAAAATCAAAAAATGTTGGCAGACTTCAAAAATTTTATTTTTATTTTTTCTTAATGTTTGGGTGCAGCATTGGTCAAAGTCTATAAAAATCCAAATTAGGTCACCGATGGACCTTCGTTACCATAGCAACGGCCAAAATATCAAAATGACATGTTTTGGCCTATTTCAGCACTTTTATAAGGCTAAAATATTTCAAACTTTTAAGATTCACCATATGTAGGAAAAGTAGAGCTAGAACTTGACAGTCACACCACATAATATACAACACATGAGCTTTCTATTGATGCAGGTCTCAAACAACCATCATGGCCTACTTGGGTTATACCATTGTTTGAAATAGGGGTGTTTTTTGTAAATATTTATTTCCTGAAATATAGCAATGTTCAATGAGCTGTAAACCCCAAAGTGGTGCTTTTTTAAAATTTCTATTATCAGTGTGGCTAGACTAGGTATTGCTTTACCTAAATAAACAAAAAAAAGTTTCGGTAATTTTGACAGAGGCAAACAGTGTTGCCAGAAAGTTTGACATTTTCCCATAAAATAACAGTGTTATATTGGGGGGAAATTAGCCCCTACGAATGTTTTAACAGGAAACCAAGCATCACAAAGTACCCATAAACACTTATTCTCAAGCACTGACCCATTCTTAAGACTGTTCTGCAGCATATATTTTGTACTAATATCCAAAATGGCCGCCAGAAGCCATCTTGGAATTTAGAAAATCACATAACTTCAGGACATATTAACCCGGAGACAAGATTGAGGTATCTTTTTTTGACTAACTTTATGACTAGGAATCTAATACGGTGGTTATTTTATGATTTGGAGGCTGTATTCAGCATGAAATGCAAGATGGCTGCCAGCGGCCATCTTGGAATTGATAAAATCACATAACTTTTGAACACCTAACTAGGACACGTTATTTAGGTGTCTGTTTTGACTAATGTTATGCCTTGGAATCCTATATACAGTAGTTATTTTATTATTCTGAAGTTGTTTCCACACTGCAAAAACACTGGTGTTAAATCAACACCGAGAGTGTTAATTTTAACACCACATAAGTGTCCTAGCGGGTCCACACTTTCTGGTGTTGATTAACACCAGTATTTGGTGTTGATCAACATAACTGCTCCTATTATCAGTATGAACAGATTGGATGACTGTAAAATAACATGCAAAATGTATTAACTTATACAGAAATGTTTAAATGGTTGTGTTCTTGATACAGGGGTATATTAAGATGAAATAACAAAACTACATTAAGTGTTTGCTATTACTCAAGGGTAAAATGTGCTTAATTACACATAAACTGTTCATGGTAATGGACGGGTGCGGTATTAGAAATAAGAGCCTGCATTGTATCATCTGGAGTTAATTTGCCCCCTGAAAGACAAACACAACCACTCAATTCCATGTTCTCAATTTTAAGGCATCCCTTGTTAAACTGTTATTTCTGTTACATTGGAAAACAGGCATAACGAAAAAACAAGCAGAGAGGCAGATAAATCAGCAGGACAGTTGCCACAGAGACCAGCTGTGTAGGTTCACAATTAACAATTCAGCCATCACAGATCTTATTGTGGACCTAATCATACTGGATGGAAAGAGGAATATGGTATGGAACGAGATGGTTTATAAGGGATGGATCAAGGAAGCAGTGGGGTACCACTATGAAATAAAAAGAGGTGGAATAATTACTATTTATTCTATGGAATTAGAACAACTAAAGTGCAATAACTTGCATTCAAAACTTCAGATTAGGGGTGCATGATAGAATGTGAAAATTTTTACATCAATTTCGCAGTCGTTAGCCACATCAACTCGTTATACCATGGAATAACACAGACACTTTGTGTTCCGGTACACCCTGCACTTTCAGACTATTTATTGCACAATAATGCCAGCTTATAATATGTGGTGTTTACAATTATAAACTGGGTAGTGCAACAGACTGAGCTCAGTGGATCTGGTGTTCGCTCTCCAATACAGAGGCACAGGTTTGAGTTCCGGTTGCGGCAAGAGCACAATTGGAAAATCTTTTTTTCTATGATTCAGTGCTTCAGTGCAAATTGGAAAATAACTCAAGCCAATTGAAATCTATGATCAATAGTGATAAACTGTATTGTTACCACCCATTTACTTTGCACAAATACATGCAATCTTATATCATGATCAATCTATATAGATTCAGCTAAGTTATCTCAACAATCCACTTCTAAAGCTTGGATCACAGTTTGATGAAATCTACCATTTACTTTAGTTTTTTGATGAACATAAACTATTTTATATTTATTGTTTTGTGAACTATCTAAAGAACTTACACAAGAACGATAATATTGTGTCTTACTTTGAGAAGATTCCGTCTGTATATGCACACAATCCTCTCCACTTCCAACTAGATTGATATATCGTAGTGGAATGTTCAGCCTCTGTGATATGACTTTCTTAAATTTGTTCACATCTTTAAACTTGAAGTGACGAACATGCCCCTTGATCCGGAATTCCACATATTTCCTTCCTCTTCCTGCATGAAAATATGTTAAATACATTTTTAAATAAATAAATAAATACAAAAAGTCTATGAGCAAATAAACAATAATAATAATAATAATAATAATAATTTATAAAGCGCATTAAGTAAGTGGTACCTATGCGCCTGTTCTAGTATATAGGAGATCGTGGGTTCGAGTCCCATGCCGGTGAATGTCCTTGCTTTTTCGAGTTGGGACATTCAACGGCGTGGTTTGTTATGTATTTATTTTGCTCTTTCAGTTGGGTTGAGCTTCTCTATTATACTTTATTTTTTTTAGTAGCATTGCATGATTTTAATATTGGGTTAAAAATGAAATTGCAATTGTATAACTTATTTTATTACACCCTGTATACGATTTGCATGTCAGCTTGCACCGGGCACGGTTGAGTATTCACTCAAGGCATACAGTTGGTGTATGAGTTTAGTTAAACACACATTAAACTACCCCATACCCATTTTTAAAGTTGGACATTTTTCAGTGTGTTAGATGCGTGTTGAAGTTCAACAAAAATTTTGAGAATTGCATTTAGTAAAACAATGTGTTTAAAAGTCAAAGTTAAACACGTGTTTAACATAAAACCGTGTTTTTATTATTATAATAGGCACTTATAAAGCGCTCTTAAAAAGCACAGTGCTTAAACAACGCCCCTAAAACAATATATAGCGGGACATAATACACAAAACATATACAATATTACAATGTTACACATTTGGAAATAAATAGGTCTTTAGAAGACTCTTAAAAGCAGACACAGTCCTAGCCTCTCTGACATAAACAGGAAGCTTATTCCAGAGCTGAGGTCCGAAAACAGTGAGACAACAATCACCAGCTCTTTTGTGGGAACGAACAGGATTGAGCTTTGTTATGTCAGATGAAGAACGAAGTCTGTGCCTATTTCTAGTAGTATCAGGATGATTGTAGCCGGAGCAGTACCTAATATGCACTTATATACCTGCAACATGATTTTGAAATGTATTCTTTCTTTGAGTGGGAGCCAGTGTAAGGAACGCAACAGTTTGACAGAGCACCTGTCTCGTCCACATGCAAAGACTAGTCTGGCAGATTTATTTTGGATACGTTGCAAACGTTTTAGATTAGCTTCACGAGCTCCGTACAAAAGGGAATTGGCATAATTAATGCGAGACAAGACAAGTGCTCTGACGGTATGATGGCACGCTTCCTGGCTAAGGAAGCGGCATCATAAGTTACGAATGTGGAAGTTCAAATTCTTACAAAGCTTACTAACATGGGTAGACATATTTAGAGTGCCATCAAAACAACGCCTAAGTTCCTAACACTGGCAGATGGTTTTATTGAAAGATTACCCAAATTTATTACAATATCTAGAACTTTGGTGAGAGCTCTGTTAGTGGCAATTATGAAAAAAATCAGTTTTATCCTGATTAAGCTGCAACTTGTTGTGTAACATCCAAGAGGTAATATCAGATATGCAAGCAGACAGGTTATTGAGGACACGCTCACGATCACCAGTGATCTTAGGATCAAACTCGGCATAGAGCTGAATAAATCATCCGCATAGCAATGGAAACATATTTTGTAACGACGGATGATCTCACCAATAGGGATGGTGTACATAATGAAACCCTGAGGGCCAATAATGGAACCCTGTGGACAAGAGTATGTAAGCGTGTGCTCACTAGACATAGCGTTTTTAATTGCAACTCTGACATTACGCTGATTAAAATAAGATTTATACCAAGAAAGAACAGAGCCATCGATACCATAATGTGATTTGGTCTATGCAACAACATGGAATGACCAACTGTATCAACTAAAGGCCGCTGACATGTCAAGCAACACCAAGAAAACAACTTTACCATGATCCACGAACTGGTTGATATAATTTTTCACCTTCAGAAGGGCAGTTTCAGTACTATCAAACCCCCTTGTATGAGGACTGGTAAACTTCACCCATATTGTTGTTGTCAACATGTGTTGTCACTTGACATGAAGCAGCCTTTTCGATTACTTTGGACATGAATTTCATGTTGGCCACAGGTCTATAATTCTTTAAGATGTTGTTATCAAGATTAGATTTCTTAATCACTGCAGTGATAATAGACTGTTTTAATGTGTTTGGAAACACCCCAGACATCAATGAACTATTTACAACTCTAGTGAAAATTGGCAAAAGGATTTGAAGATTGTCTGTCACAAGCCATTATTATCTTACTGACCTCGGATTCAGTGAGAGATGAAAATGCATTCATTTTAACATTATTTGTGCAACTACTTCATCATCCTCAGAGATAGTAGAACCAAGAACACTAACATTAGCCCTGATCTTTTCAACTTTTCAACACAAAAGGATAGAAATTCACTAGCAAGTGCTTGATCAGAGCAGTCAAGAGCCGGTGGTGTTTAAATATGTATGAGCATATGGGCCATTTTGTTTATGTTAATGATGTTACATAACCAAAGGTATCTAAGAATCCATAAGTGTATTGTTTGAAAGACAAAGGTTCATACTTTGTATTGATCACACTCTCCCTCAATAGAATCACTCATGCATCCCATACCATGATCACTTTTATTACATATTGACCAACCCTCGTATTATTCTTACCTGGTCTACGTCGTTTTACTTTCGCCAGTACAATGGGTTGTGTAGATCTCTTCTGAGCATATTCCTCGATACTTGCTAGAATAACTTGTTTTTTAAGTTTATGCATAAGAAACTGTACAAAGTACAGGTTGTCTTCCCCAAAGAAGTTTTCCTCTTCCAAACATCTCAAGAAATGTTCTGCTGTTTTTATGTTGAGTAGTTGTGCAGCTTCTATAACACATTGTATGCCCTGCTTCTTGTCTGTCAATAGATAGATAATTAAACAAATTAGTAATTACCAGGGGTAGCATTATCCTCGAAAAGAGAGTAGCGGAGAGAGATAATCTGGCTAAGAAACAGAGATTTCTGTGTAGTGTAACCAGAAATTGCTATGACCATGTGAAACTGCACACCAATGATCAGCGATATGAATGGACTATCATTGATTTACGATGGGATTGATTACAAAAGCATTGAGTTGCTGTTCATTTTAATTCACAATTAGATTTTCAGTTTTCAAAAAATATTTTATTCTTTATTTGCTATATATACACCATGAAGGGTTAGTTTGCCTCTTTGCATTATCATGGGTGTTGCACACACATGTACGCCATTTGGGGTTCTATTTCCATCTAAAGGCAAAATTATATAGATTTGTCTAGATGAAAAATAATAGGTTACGCAGGCATACCATACTTTCTGTTTAATAATCATCACATCGATCATCGCAGAGCCTTGCATGGTTGCACACCATTCCATTTTCAAGCTACAATCTTGGACAAAAGTCCTTAGAACATGTTACATGGGACATAATAATTTATGCAGAACTTTTTTTTCTGATCTTGAAATCATGTTAATTTTGTTATGAGCTGAAGAGGACATCTCAAACAACAAGTTTCCCTACCTCGAACCCCCACACCTGAATAACCGCCGAAGACATTGACACCTCAACATTGCACAGGGGAGAGGGGGTGGCCATTTCCCATTGTTAACACCAAACAAAAAATCTGATTTGTTTAATTTGTAGGGACATTTTTTTGAAATTTTGAAAACAAAAAGGCCGATCGACCCTACATGAGAGGTCCATCCGATTGTAGAAAGGCGATAAGGATTTGTATTTGTAATGCCTATGGTAAAAATAAAGCTCACCTGCTTTAACCATTCTTTTCAACCGATCCAGGTCTTTTGGAGTAATTGCCTCTGCAATATCTTCCTTTAAAAATCTGAAATCCAAACCTGGGGGTATGACACATAAGGTGTGTCGGTCATTGTTGTGTTTACTATCATTGCTTCTACTTCTGCTTCTGCTACTCTTAGGTCCTCTTGTTGTCTTATCTACAGTTTAAAAGTATATTATGATCTTTTTAAACAAGTGAATTCATAATATAGGCATGCTAAGTAATCAATGTTTCCTGTAATCAAGTGCAATTTTAAACATAAAATATAAACATTATTTTTAAGGTGACACAAAAATGCAGCAAAAGTTTAGGGCATCAAGGTAAATCAAAAACAATTAACACAACAAGTTAGGAATTTCCCTCGAAAAACTGTTCAATGTTCTCACATTAATAATTGTAGCAGAAAGATCATGTCACTAGTTTTCAACAGAATTTTAGTTTGGCAAAATTGGAAGGCTTTTACTCATAACATCATGAATATGTATGTCAGTTTGTCCAATCAAATATTTAAGATTTATAAATACAGTACGTGGGCCCCACATATTTGAAAAGCAACAGTGTGACCGACAAGTGAACCTTATTTGGCATTTGTACAAATGGTTAACATTATGCGCATCAATAACTTATGCATAGTGCATTTGTTTTGTCAGAATAACCACATGTACCTATTGATACACCTTTTAGACATACGACATTTTTCAAGATTCAAGAACTATTTGGAACATTCTCATTTTTCTTTCGATCGAATTTGTAAATCTTTCATTTAGTGACTGTGGTATAAGATTTCAGATTGCATCTTTACAATTATGGTATTGATTTTTGAAATCATGATCATCCACCCGATATATGTAGTAGATCATGTAAAATAACTTGGGATATTAATACAGTATCACATGATTAGTAACATGTCAGAGTATACTCTAGTACTCCAGAGTACATTATCTCATGATTAGATTTATTCCGTCTCAACGGAATAAAGTACAATAACACTGACAAAATAGTTTAAGAATGTAAGATATCCCATATTTATTGTTTAAAATAGTGGCCATCTTTGTTCTTAACCTCCCCGACAACCAACACCTTGAGTGTTTTGACATACACTTGTTCGTGAATATCATTTCAGCGGTGTCAATATAAACATAAACACTTTCCATGAGATACTGTACTCTGGAGTACTAGAGTATATACTCTGACATGATATTAAATCCATGTGATACTGTATTATCACATGTTAGTTTACATGTTCTACTACACAGATTGGGTGCACCATCAGGATATTCAATGCACTTGTCATAGATCTTTTGAAGCTCCCTCTCAATACTTTTCAGACCCTTTAGCAAAGTCCAACGTAAAGCTACGGATTTTCGTTTTACAGAGATCCAAAAATAATTTGAGAGATAACATGGCATTATAGTCACTTATACATTTATCAATAAGCATATTTAACGCTGAGATGTAATCATCATTTACTAGCCAGATATTATTAAATTTCCAATAGCCATTACCTTTAATAACTTTGTTGTGACAAATAGACATGAACACTGCCAAATGATCAAATCTGGGAGCCGACATGATTTTAATTTTCTCGATTGCATGTCCAATAGTGTAAGGGTAAACCAATAATCAAGAGTGCACATAACTGGAGGATAGTTTTGCTTCCATGTGAATCTTTTCTTGTCACCGTTTCGTGACCTCCATATATCAGTTAGTTCAAAGTCGTCAAAGCAAAGATCTGATCATATTAGCACAAGCAGGATTAGGTATAGTACCACCTATTTTATCAATGGCTGGATTTAATACGGTATTAAAATCACCGCCTTAAATTGTAAAATTATATGACTTCAATACTCGATTAGGTCACGAAGATCAAGATGTTCAAGGATTTTTTTTTTGTCAGACACATCATTTGGTGCATAAACATTCCACAAATTATACTTGTTATCATTAACAAACAACTTGATACCAAGTATTCTACCTACTATATGTTGATAATAGTCGTTAAACTTCAGCAGAAAAACATATTTCCATCCATATTATCAACATAATATTTGAATATTACATGTACTTTAAACAATACATTGATGTAACCTATAAATAATCAATGGCATCGCAAATGCAGTTTATTCAGTTGAAAATGCCATTCTTGTTCAAATGTGTCCAAAATGGGATTCGCACTTTTGTTATTTAAATGATCATATCTCGGGAGCAAGGGGTGAAATGTGATGGGATAAACTGTATTTGATACATCAGTCTATCGCAAGAAGATGTATAGACGCATTCCTCATGGTTTTACACACAACCCAAAAATAAAAAAGGAATACTAATTTTTCTTAAGTCCGTATTGTTTATAATTCATAAGAAATGTATAACAACAGACCCCAGGAGGGAAACATATCTTGCATTGTAATTGCCCATAGCCTTCTTACATTATGAGTATTACTGAAATACTAACCGACAGTGAACAATTCAAAAACGCAACCAAAGTTTACCTCGCAACTAAACAAGACTAAGCAACCAACCCAAGTAGATCTGCATACACAACAAACCCTGACCACTTGGTTCCAGTGGAACGTTGGCCAGTACTACAAAAGAAGAAGAAGAAGAAGACGACGCCATGTTTGTTGTTGTCAAGCAACCTCGTACTTGGTGTCACCGTTTAACATGTACGTAATATTCATAGGCTCTAGAATTGATTCGGGTGACGGTGTTGATCAGCGGGAAGTAGTTCAAAACTATCGCATGTTTGGTAGTACAATAAACCTAAACAAACATTCGGTAGGTATTTTTATTTATCCGACTAGGTTAAAAATGAACCAATCAAAAAAGAGAAGGCCTATACCCTTATAAATATGTATGAGGTGTAATAATTACGGCTACCAAGAAGAGTATTTACGGCTCACAGTGCGCCAGGAGTTTTACGCGGCGTTGTAATCCGCGTGACGCGAAAGGGCGCACGATTTACATCCCCGGGCTCAGCGTGACGATCATTCGATGCACTGCCTTTGAATTGAACTTTTAAAACTTTTTTAGGAACTTACTGGATGATTTTTGAATTTGAACTTTATGGAACTTGAAAGTAGAAATTTATGAATGACCTATATAAAACAAATATATACTTTATTTGAATCTATGGTCCCTCGGTGACTGCAATAGTGCTATTTTGGAGTCTCTCATGGCAGTATGTATTTTCATTACTTTTCATTGTACTTCATTACTTGTAATGTGAATCTCGTCCGCCCTCCATTGTCCAAGAAAGTTGTGAACCTTCGTAAATGGAAAGATCTGGACATCACTGATTTCAAGAAGGATATTCTGGGCTCAGAGTTAGTTGTTTCACCTGCTGAAGATCTAGAAACGCTTACTGCACAATACGATCGTGTTCTTCGCGATGTACTGGACAAACATGTGCCTATTAAGAGCCAAATAATAACCCTCCGCCCCCATGCCCCATGGTACAATGACACCGTACGGAAAGCTAAGCGTGAAAAACGTTGATGTGAGAGAAAGTGGCTATCATCAAAGTTGGAAGTGGACAGGCAGATATATCGCAAACAGTGTGCTAGATATGCTTCGATTCTTAAGTTTGCCAAATGTAATCATCACAAGTCACAAATTGAGAGCTGCGATAATCGTGAACTGTTTCGCCTTGTGAAGCGCATGTCTTCAGTCAGATCTGAAAACAACCTTCCAGATCGCGAATCGTCAGACGCCCTAGCATCAGATTTCAATGAATACTTTGATGGCAAGATTTCAAAAATCCGCGTGGAACTAGATCTGTCAGCCCACCCATATCGGTCAACATACAGGAAAACTGTCTTAGTGAATTCACAAACTTTACTGAAGTTCCTACGGAGAGTATAAAAAAGTTCATCTTAGATTCACCCAGCAAATCGTGTGCCCAAGATCCTATACCAACATGGCTTCTAAAGCGCTGTATTGACGAACTTCTACCTTCAATCTCCAAAATAGTCAATATGTCGTTGCTCACTGGTGAATTCCCATCAACTTTCAAAGTTGCTCATATTACACCCATACTGAAGAAGCCTAAGCTGGACTGTCAAGACTTGAAGAACTTTAGACCAATATCTAACTTAAAGTTCTTGTCCAAGGTCACTGAACGAGTCGCAGCATCGCAAATGAATCAATACCTCCAGCAGCACAAACTTCAATCCAAATTCCAGTCTGCGTATCGGAAACATCATAGTATAGAAACCGCACTGCTTAGAGTTTACAATGATCTTGCCATCGGAATCGACGCGCATAATGAAGCTGTCTTGATTTTACTGGATCTATCCGCAGCGTTTGATACGCTTGACCATGCTGTGCTCCTAAATCGTATGAAAGCTCGGTATGGTTTTACTGGAAATGCACTTTCCTGGTTTAGATCGTACCTTCACGGACGTACTCAAGCGGTGACCATTGGGTCAGCTCAATCACCGTATTCTGTGCTCGATTGGAGTGTGCCCCAGGGCTCGGTACTCGGACCACTACTTTTCACCTTATACACCGGCCCTCCCGGAGACATTATTAGGGCACATGGATTTCAGCACATGGAATACGCGGACGACACGCAGATCTACCTCCTGTTAAAACCCAGTGATCGCGATACTCAGCTTCCACTCTTGGAGAAGTGTGTTGTAGACATAAAGGCGTGGATGGTTTCTAACAAATTAAAGTTAAATGATTCCAAGACCGAATTACTGCATATTAGCAATCGATACCTGTGCGAGAACCAGTGTTCACCAGTGGCTATCGGTGACGCTATCATTGAACCATCTCCAACTGCCAGAAACCTTGGTGTTTCTATTGACAGTAAACTGCTTCTGACTGGTCACGTGTCAAATGTCTGTAGAAGTGCATCCTATGGAATCTATAAAATCGGCAGGCTTCGTGCTTACTTAGATCGCAAAACAACTGAAAGGCTTGTTCATGCCTACATCACATCTCGCATTGATGGATGTAACAGTCTTCTATACGGTATGCCCGACAACGTCATTGCCAAGCTCCAACTGATCCAGAACGCTGCCGCCAGACTGGTGACTCGTGCTAAGGGACGTCGTGATCACATTACACCTATTCTCAAAGAACTTCACTGGCTCCCTGTCCGAAAACGCATTGCCTTTAAAATCGCTCTCCTCACCTTCAAAGCGCTTCATAATCAAGCTCCGCAATACATCACAGAACTTATTGAACCATATTCTCCCTCCCGAACCCTCCGTTCGTCGTCTCAGATCATGCTCCGTCATCCACCGCTATCTAAGTCATCTTATGGACAAAGATCTTTCGCCTCCGCTGCACCAAGAGTTTGGAACCACCTACCAGTTCATGTTCGCGCCGCCACTTCTGTTTCGCAGTTCAAATCAACTCTCAAGACCTACCTCTTCCGATCGGATTGTAATAAGTTTTAGACGCGGGTGGCATGGGCATTTTTATCTTTGTTTGATCATGGTTTGATTGTGCAATATTTGCATGCAGTGTGTACATACGCGGACTTTTTTATAGATGTATGTGTCTACACCAGCTGGACTGGAACACTACATTTTGATGCTTTATATTACTGCGTGCTTTTATAATGTGTAACATTTATTATTGCATACTTGTAGTTTTTAAGGTTTTGTATAGTATTTTCCATTTGTATCTCCCCCCCCCTCCCATACTGTTGTTTTATGTATTTTTGTAAAGCGCTTTGAGGACAGTTTACTGTCATAGGGCGCTTAACAAACACCTTATTATTATTATTATTATTATTATTATTTGTATACTACCGTATACACTCCCTAAATTTTCAAAATGCAGGACTTACATTTTGTTAAGTGAGCACTACGTTGGGGCGTAAGGTCGGGTCAGTGCACATACCAAGCGGGTACACATGCGCGTCCAAGCACCTCTGAAATGGACCCTAAATGGCGTAAACCATAACACTATTTTGATACCCTAAATGGCGTAACACATACAAACCCTACCCTAAACGGCGTTACCAACACTCAATAATGCACCCCTAAATGGCGTAATATAGTAATGCTCAAAATAATCTTAATTCATAATCATGTGACATTCATACAGATATGCATGGGATATACAATTAAAGTAGGGAAATATTGAAGATTTGTTCCAACATTTTGCATGTTTATTGAAAAATCACACATACAACAATTAGTACCCTAAACGTCGATACCTCGATGCTGTAATGGATACCCTAAAGTGCGATTCCCCCTAAAAAGTACCCCTTTTTCAGAAAGACGTCGACGACGTCGTGTGGTGAAATCTGGACCCTTTTCGACGTTTTTTTTGGACGCGGATGCGTACCCGCTTGGTATGTTCACTGACCCCCCGGGATCTCGCCGTCACGCACCTGGCCTGTCGGGTATGTCACGTGTTCATCAACTTCAAAATTTCTTCACACGTTGCATTTCCTTTCGATTCATCCATTACATATCATTAGGTTTCGGCAGAATCCGTGAACACGGATTTCACGGCGTAATTCACGGATTTTATACTTGATCACGGATTTGGGAAATTGTACCGTAAAATCGCGGAAAGGCTATTTCAGCCGCGGTAATTGTCCAACAAGCCGATTTTTACAGTTTCATTTGATGATAACAATCACAAATTATCCGAATTGAGGCATTTTAGTGCACTACACTGCTTGATTTTTTATATCGCCCTTTCCTTGTTATTGTTTTTGTTTTTTACCTAGTATGTTTATTCCAATCTAATACTTATTTATTTACTTATGTCCCTTGAGTAATATATATTTGTAATTGAGTGCCTAAAATTATGACCGCGCGGATTTCACCTTTCATTTTCCAGATAATTTGCGAACGGGGTCTATAAATGAAGCAAAATCCTTAGAAATGGGTACCTTTTTTCCAAAAATCACCCTTAGAAATGGGTCTGTTTTTTATTTGAATCTCCTGCCGCACATCCCCGACCAAATCTAATTCCGGGGGCCTATCCTCCTACATGTACCTCTGTGTTGTTAGATTGTTCTGCGCTTGTGCGGAAGAGCGCAATGCTGATCCCCTATCTTATACGTGAAACTACTCTAAAATGAAAGGTTCTCGGTCTACTGTCGTTTCCTTGTTTTTGCTCTTTGTTCTTGCAATTGGCGATGATCGAGTGATTTCAGGCATTGTAGAGCATGCGGTATAAAATATCGGAGTGATGTTTGCGTTATTAAAACAGAGCAAGGAGTTATGTGGTATAGTAGGCCTATAGCGTAATTTAAAGGTCGTATTTTGTTGTTCGTAAACAGATGTACACTGTGACGCACCCATGTAAAGTGACGGACCTTGACGCACCCTCCGTCATTTTTATGACGGACCAAAGGCTGCCACTGACGCACCCTCCGTCAACAATTATTGGTAAGCGACGCACCTCTCCCGGGGGTCGTATAGTGCGTCTTACAACTGATATACATGTAGGTGTAT
Organism: Ophiura sarsii; assembly: GCA_035610835.1. Classification (NCBI taxonomy): domain Eukaryota; kingdom Metazoa; phylum Echinodermata; class Ophiuroidea; order Amphilepidida; family Ophiuridae; genus Ophiura; species Ophiura sarsii. Next base: position 71,209,531 of record CM069442.1, on the reverse strand, counting down.
AATACTAAAGCATATACCAACTACGATCTGAAAACGTTTACCTTAATTCGCCGTATATCATGTAAAATTTCGCGACTTGGTAATTTCGATGTAGATCACATCTTAAGTGCAATGGACTGTAAAAATGGAAGATTTTTTTAAAATGTTGGCCACGGCCCCGGAATGGAATTTCTTTATACTTTCATATTTGATGACCCTTTAGTTAAAACTAACAAATGTGGAATTAATTTTGAAAAATTATTCTCGTTTCCATGGCAACGGCCAAAATACCATTTTAGGGCTATTTTCCCCATTTTTGCCTTTTAAACCTCACAAATTATCAAATTTGTAAGCATCTATTTCTAATAGACAAAAAGTATATGAAATATTTTCTTTATATAAGCTGAATAGGTGAATATGTAGATGCTTCAGTGAGTGCATAGACATGAATATGGGATATCATGATGGGTCATACCATTTATTTGAAATAGGGGTGTTTTTCAACTTTTTCAAAGTACAACCCACATGGTAACGCTCCGATTTCAACGTGGACCATGTCATGTTGAGATGAGACATTAGTCTTATGAAAAATGTTAATTTGAGTTTGGGGAAAATACTTCCTGAATATGCAGTGTTGCCAGATATTTTCACAAAATTTCACAATTCCTTCAAAAGCTAACGCATGTTTCGCTGTGCTTAATGATATGAAACCGGAACCTTAAATTCACAGCGAGATGTTATTTAGAAGAAAATTTGATATTATAATAAATTTGATCATTTTAAATGGTCAGTGTTGCCAGTAATTAACTTAACGGGTGTTGCCATAGCAAGTAATATGATTACAGATTACGTTTTCAACGTGAAAACCCCTTATAACCCCAAATACAGGCTGTATCAAAATGATTTGTACTCTGATATGTTCCATTTTCAAAAAAGCATTAAAAATATGAAATCTCTGATAAATACAATATTTTTGATTTTAATAAATAGGGAATTATGTCAACTTATTGATCTGATAATCTGAAGATAATTGGCTGTTGTTTCTGACCGCTATTGTCATTCAAATGAAGATCGACGTAATCATGGTTTTACTCACAGCAACGCAAATTTAATAGATTCACTGCACAAACTCTTTATTGCATTCGTACTATATGAGTGCAGTCAGGAGGAACTTTGAATTGTGCGCTACAGTTCTAACGTTTTGATGAAAATGATAAAAACACCAATATTCCTTTAAAAGCTTGTAAATTGTGAAAACAATGTTCGATTGTCGTAAATCAAAATTCTTAGAAAAGATGAAACTTCAATAATTTTGCATATAGAAGCAAAATGGTCTAAATAGTTCGTAACATATCAAAAACAAATCTGAAAAACTGATCAGACCACGGTACAAATCTTTTTGATACAGCCTGTATGTTGTCATGTGTGCTCATTGTAATCACATAATTAATTGTGAATCAATTGGTGTTCACCCCAAAATGTTTATTTGTGTCTGTGGAAAGCAAAACAGTGTTGCCAGTCTTTTACCTATTTTCTAAAAAAAAATCAATATAAATCTTAAGTTAAATAATACGGAAATGAAAAATCAACTTTACATGCAACATAAACCACAGTAGTATTAAAAAAAAAAATGTAAAGACTACAAATACAACTAAATACAAATGATTACATTATTATGACACGTTTGACTTGCCATACACCTTGGCTACGGGCTGTCTTTACCAATTTGAATACATGGGCGCACCACACCAAATATCTTTCTCATTGAAATACGTGTAAAAGTGCCATATTTCTAGACACCTTTTCTACCCTCCGGTTACATTTATTGCATACTTGTCACCTATGACCATTTTCAGTAACATCTCAACTTTAATTTAAGCCTCGTTTCATGAGGGGTTATTAAGCTAAATTTTCCGCTACGGACCTGCACACAGCGCCCTCACTTTTTCACGTTTTCTGGCATGCCTGTTCACCATTTAGGCAGGTGCTTACGCCCTGGGCACTATTTAGGTCGATAAATTAAAAATATCGAATTTTATCATTGTAGGTGCAACGGATAGGTCCCACTCGTTCATTTAAATACAAACATACCATCCCCGGAGAAACAAATTGCCCGAAAACCTCACATTTACAAGCCTAGTCTTCGTGCTTTTCCGGAACTACTATAGGATTACACGAATTGCGCATTGATTTGGTGCGGTGCTCTCACATGTGCCATGATTTATGATCTGAGGGATTAGTCTTAGATATTAGTCGGGTATCTACAAAGGGTTAGTGTGCACCCCCCACCCCAGGCCTCCCCCAAACCAACTTTTCTTATTTCCTATCATGATCCTAAGACATAATCAGGATGTTAATAACAGTATTTTCATAATGCTAAGGGGTTATGCAAGATGGCGTCCAAAATGGCCACGACAACTGGTCAAATCTCATAAAATGACATATAGCAATCAAATATGGTGAAAGTGTAGTTTTAATAGTGGGATGTATGTTTTAGACCACTAGATACTCATATCCAGAACTTTTGCTTTGTTAACACACCTATATCCAAGATGACCGCCAACATTCTATATATTGGCATATTTAAACCAACATGTATGATCAGAGTATAGTTTTAACAATGGGATGTATGAGTTAGACCACTAGAGACTCATATCTAGTATTTTTGCTTTGTTAACATACTTTAAAACCAAAATGGCCGCCAAACTAAATCAAATTAATGGCCAAAACTGGTCAAAAGTGGTCAAAATTCCATGAAATAGCATAATATCAACCGAAATGTATGATACAAAATATAGTTTTAATGATGGGATGTATGTATTAGACTACTAGTAACTCATATCTAGTATTTGTGTTTGTTAACATACTTAGAAATCCAAAATGGCCCCCAAAATGGGTCCCAAAATGACTGAACAAGTTTTTAAAATTCCATAAAATGGGATAATATCAACCAAAATGTATGATGAAAGTATAGTTTTATCTTTGGGATGTATGTATTAGACCACTAATAACTCATATCCAGTATATTTGCATTGTAATAACATAATTTAAAACCAAGATGGCCACTAAAATGGCCGCTGTAAATGTAAAAATAGTCTACATGAGTGTATGATAATTCAAAATAGATATTGTAAGAGTGTATATTACATCAAATTCACCAAATAGTATTATTCTAAACTGCTAAGCTATTGCTTTTAGAAATAAGGCCCACCTCTGACAATTTTGATTCAGTATCACTTTCCAAAATGGCTGCCAGAATGGATAAGTTGATGTTAAATGACCTAAAACAATGGTTTTGTACCATACTATGTAATACCAATACCCCCAAATGTAATGGGACAGTATTCACTATATCTATGATAAAGCCTAGGGGCTGTAGATTTATACAGCTTTGAGTAGTTTAAAATATCCAAGATGCTGCAAAAGGTTAAAATAACTGAAAAACAGTATTAGTTTATTGTTAGTGTTACATTAGATATGACCAAATGATTATATCTACAGCTTTTAATCCATCCAGTAAACGTATTTGTATATGTGACAAGGTATGCTTAAATCGTATAGACTCCATTTTGACAATGTGATGTTATTAAGATGGGCATTATAATGACCATTTTATTAAAATTACTCCCTAATGGTGGCCACCAATTGATCAAGATATGGATACAATCATACCTTGTCACATACAGATACGTTTACTGGGTGGATTAAAATCCATATATATAATCTTTTGTTCATATCTAATGTAGCACTAACAATAAGACTAATACTGTTTTTCAGTTATTTTAACCTTTTGCAGCCATCTCATATATTTCAAAATACTCAAACTAGATCTACAACCCCTAGACTTTATCATAGACATATATTGAATGCTGTCTTATTAGATTTGGTTTTTTTTGGTATTACATCAGGGGTGGGCAACCTACGGCCCGCGGGCCGCATGCGGCCCGCCAGTGGTTATTTTGCGGCCCGCGAGATGTATCAAGAAAAATAAAAAATAAAAAATCTATTTTACATCATCACAAAACTGACAAGATTGTTCTGAGTCAAGCGTGCGAGCGAACATTGTCGACTTTACCATTATTTGTGGCACGATTGAGGTATAAGCCTTTACCAAAGAATGTTGCATTTTGGGGACACATTATATGCGCGCGTAGCGCGCGAATTTTTTTCATCTGTGTACATTTGACCATCATAATTCCCCTTGTCACCCTCTGGTTATGCCACTGACAGATGACAATGGGGATGTAATACCAAAAAAAACCAAATCTAATAAGACAGCATTCAATATATGTCTATGATAAAGTCTAGGGGTTGTAGATCTAGTTTGAGTATTTTGAAATATATGAGATGGCTGCAAAAGGTTAAAATAACTGAAAAACAGTATTAGTCTTATTGTTAGTGCTACATTAGATATGAACAAAAGATTATATATATGGATTTTAATCCACCCAGTAAACGTATCTGTATGTGACAAGGTATGATTGTATCCATATCTTGATCAATTGGTGGCCACCATTAGGGAGTAATTTTAATAAAATGGTCATTATAATGCCCATCTTAATAACATCACATTGTCAAAATGGAGTCTATACGATTTAAGCATACCTTGTCACATATACAAATACGTTTACTGGATGGATTAAAAGCTGTAGATATAATCATTTGGTCATATCTAATGTAACACTAACAATAAACTAATACTGTTTTTCAGTTATTTTAACCTTTTGCAGCATCTTGGATATTTTAAACTACTCAAAGCTGTATAAATCTACAGCCCCTAGGCTTTATCATAGATATAGTGAATACTGTCCCATTACATTTGGGGGTATTGGTATTACATAGTATGGTACAAAACCATTGTTTTAGGTCATTTAACATCAACTTATCCATTCTGGCAGCCATTTTGGAAAGTGATACTGAATCAAAATTGTCAGAGGTGGGCCTTATTTCTAAAAGCAATAGCTTAGCAGTTTAGAATAATACTATTTGGTGAATTTGATGTAATATACACTCTTACAATATCTATTTTGAATTATCATACACTCATGTAGACTATTTTTACATTTACAGCGGCCATTTTAGTGGCCATCTTGGTTTTAAATATGTTATTACAATGCAAATATACTGGATATGAGTTATTAGTGGTCTAATACATACATCCCAAAGATAAAACTATACTTTCATCATACATTTTGGTTGATATTATCCCATTTTATGGAATTTTAAAAACTTGTTCAGTCATTTTGGGACCCATTTTGGGGGCCATTTTGGATTTCTAAGTATGTTAACAAACACAAATACTAGATATGAGTTACTAGTGGTCTAATACATACATCCCATCATTAAAACTATATTTTGTATCATACATTTCGGTTGATATTATGCTATTTCATGGAATTTTGACCACTTTTGACCAGTTTTGGCCATTAATTTGATTTAGTTTGGCGGCCATTTTGGTTTTAAAGTATGTTAACAAAGCAAAAATACTAGATATGAGTCTCTAGTGGTCTAACTCATACATCCCATTGTTAAAACTATACTCTGATCATACATGTTGGTTTAAATATGCCAATATATAGAATGTTGGCGGTCATCTTGGATATAGGTGTGTTAACAAAGCAAAAGTTCTGGATATGAGTATCTAGTGGTCTAAAACATACATCCCACTATTAAAACTACACTTTCACCATATTTGATTGCTATATGTCATTTTATGAGATTTGACCAGTTGTCGTGGCCATTTTGGACGCCATCTTGCATAACCCCTTAGCATTATGAAAATACTGTTATTAACATCCTGATTATGTCTTAGGATCATGATAGGAAATAAGAAAAGTTGGTTTGGGGGAGGCCTGGGGTGGGGGGGGGGGGGGGGGGGGTGGGGGGGGGGGGGGTGCACACTAACCCTTTGTAGATACCCGACTAATATCTAAGACTAATCCCTCAGATCATAAATCATGGCACATGTGAGAGCACCGCACCAAATCAATGCGCAATTCGTGTAATCCTATAGTAGTTCCGGAAAAGCACGAAGACTAGGCTTGTAAATGTGAGGTTTTCGGGCAATTTGTTTCTCCGGGGATGGTATGTTTGTATTTAAATGAACGAGTGGGACCTATCCGTTGCACCTACAATGATAAAATTCGATATTTTTAATTTATCGACCTAAATAGTGCCCAGGGCGTAAGCACCTGCCTAAATGGTGAACAGGCATGCCAGAAAACGTGAAAAAGTGAGGGCGCTGTGTGCAGGTCCGTAGCGGAAAATTTAGCTTAATAACCCCTCATGAAACGAGGCTTAAATTAAAGTTGAGATGTTACTGAAAATGGTCACAGGTGACAAGTATGCAATAAATGTAACCGGAGGGTAGAAAAGGTGTCTAGAAATATGGCACTTTTACACGTATTTCAATGAGAAAGATATTTGGTGTGGTGCGCCCATGTATTCAAATTGGTAAAGACAGCCCGTAGCCAAGGTGTATGGCAAGTCAAACGTGTCATAATAATGTAATCATTTGTATTTAGTTGTATTTGTAGTCTTTACATTTTTTTTTTAATACTACTGTGGTTTATGTTGCATGTAAAGTTGATTTTTCATTTCCGTATTATTTAACTTAAGATTTATATTGATTTTTTTTTAGAAAATAGGTAAAAGACTGGCAACACTGTTTTGCTTTCCACAGACACAAATAAACATTTTGGGGTGAACACCAATTGATTCACAATTAATTATGTGATTACAATGAGCACACATGACAACATATTTGGGGTTATAAGGGGTTTTCACGTTGAAAACGTAATCTGTAATCATATTACTTGCTATGGCAACACCCGTTAAGTTAATTACTGGCAACACTGACCATTTAAAATGATCAAATTTATTATAATATCAAATTTTCTTCTAAATAACATCTCGCTGTGAATTTAAGGTTCCGGTTTCATATCATTAAACACAGCGAAACATGCGTTAGCTTTTGAAGGAATTGTGAAATTTTGTGAAAATATCTGGCAACACTGCATATTCAGGAAGTATTTTCCCCAAACTCAAATTAACATTTTTCATAAGACTAATGTCTCATCTCAACATGACATGGTCCACGTTGAAATCGGAGCGTTACCATGTGGGTTGTACTTTGAAAAAGTTGAAAAACACCCCTATTTCAAATAAATGGTATGACCCATCATGATATCCCATATTCATGTCTATGCACTCACTGAAGCATCTACATATTCACCTATTCAGCTTATATAAAGAAAATATTTCATATACTTTTTGTCTATTAGAAATAGATGCTTACAAATTTGATAATTTGTGAGGTTTAAAAGGCAAAAATGGGGAAAATAGCCCTAAAATGGTATTTTGGCCGTTGCCATGGAAACGAGAATAATTTTTCAAAATTAATTCCACATTTGTTAGTTTTAACTAAAGGGTCATCAAATATGAAAGTATAAAGAAATTCCATTCCGGGGCCGTGGCCAACATTTTAAAAAAATCTTCCATTTTTACAGTCCATTGCACTTAAGATGTGATCTACATCGAAATTACCAAGTCGCGAAATTTTACATGATATACGGCGAATTAAGGTAAACGTTTTCAGATCGTAGTTGGTATATGCTTTAGTATTATACACCTACATGTATATCAGTTGTAAGACGCACTATACGACCCCCGGGAGAGGTGCGTCGCTTACCAATAATTGTTGACGGAGGGTGCGTCAGTGGCAGCCTTTGGTCCGTCATAAAAATGACGGAGGGTGCGTCAAGGTCCGTCACTTTACATGGGTGCGTCACAGTGTACATCTGTTTACGAACAACAAAATACGACCTTTAAATTACGCTATAGGCCTACTATACCACATAACTCCTTGCTCTGTTTTAATAACGCAAACATCACTCCGATATTTTATACCGCATGCTCTACAATGCCTGAAATCACTCGATCATCGCCAATTGCAAGAACAAAGAGCAAAAACAAGGAAACGACAGTAGACCGAGAACCTTTCATTTTAGAGTAGTTTCACGTATAAGATAGGGGATCAGCATTGCGCTCTTCCGCACAAGCGCAGAACAATCTAACAACACAGAGGTACATGTAGGAGGATAGGCCCCCGGAATTAGATTTGGTCGGGGATGTGCGGCAGGAGATTCAAATAAAAGACAGACCCATTTCTAAGGGTGATTTTTGGAAAAAAGGTACCCATTTCTAAGGATTTTGCTTCATTTATAGACCCCGTTCGCAAATTATCTGGAAAATGAAAGGTGAAATCCGCGCGGTCATAATTTTAGGCACTCAATTACAAATATATATTACTCAAGGGACATAAGTAAATAAATAAGTATTAGATTGGAATAAACATACTAGGTAAAAAACAAAAACAATAACAAGGAAAGGGCGATATAAAAAATCAAGCAGTGTAGTGCACTAAAATGCCTCAATTCGGATAATTTGTGATTGTTATCATCAAATGAAACTGTAAAAATCGGCTTGTTGGACAATTACCGCGGCTGAAATAGCCTTTCCGCGATTTTACGGTACAATTTCCCAAATCCGTGATCAAGTATAAAATCCGTGAATTACGCCGTGAAATCCGTGTTCACGGATTCTGCCGAAACCTAATGATATGTAATGGATGAATCGAAAGGAAATGCAACGTGTGAAGAAATTTTGAAGTTGATGAACACGTGACATACCCGACAGGCCAGGTGCGTGACGGCGAGACCCCGGGGGGTCAGTGAACATACCAAGCGGGTACGCATCCGCGTCCAAAAAAAACGTCGAAAAGGGTCCAGATTTCACCACACGACGTCGTCGACGTCTTTCTGAAAAAGGGGTACTTTTTAGGGGGAATCGCACTTTAGGGTATCCATTACAGCATCGAGGTATCGACGTTTAGGGTACTAATTGTTTTATGTGTGATTTTTCAATAAACATGCAAAATGTTGGAACAAATCTTCAATATTTCCCTACTTTAATTGTATATCCCATGCATATCTGTATGAATGTCACATGATTATGAATTAAGATTATTTTGAGCATTACTATATTACGCCATTTAGGGGTGCATTATTGAGTGTTGGTAACGCCGTTTAGGGTAGGGTTTGTATGTGTTACGCCATTTAGGGTATCAAAATAGTGTTATGGTTTACGCCATTTAGGGTCCATTTCAGAGGTGCTTGGACGCGCATGTGTACCCGCTTGGTATGTGCACTGACCCGACCTTACGCCCCAACGTAGTGCTCACTTAACAAAATGTAAGTCCTGCATTTTGAAAATTTAGGGAGTGTATACGGTAGTATACAAATAATAATAATAATAATAATAATAATAAGGTGTTTGTTAAGCGCCCTATGACAGTAAACTGTCCTCAAAGCGCTTTACAAAAATACATAAAACAACAGTATGGGAGGGGGGGGAGATACAAATGGAAAATACTATACAAAACCTTAAAAACTACAAGTATGCAATAATAAATGTTACACATTATAAAAGCACGCAGTAATATAAAGCATCAAAATGTAGTGTTCCAGTCCAGCTGGTGTAGACACATACATCTATAAAAAAGTCCGCGTATGTACACACTGCATGCAAATATTGCACAATCAAACCATGATCAAACAAAGATAAAAATGCCCATGCCACCCGCGTCTAAAACTTATTACAATCCGATCGGAAGAGGTAGGTCTTGAGAGTTGATTTGAACTGCGAAACAGAAGTGGCGGCGCGAACATGAACTGGTAGGTGGTTCCAAACTCTTGGTGCAGCGGAGGCGAAAGATCTTTGTCCATAAGATGACTTAGATAGCGGTGGATGACGGAGCATGATCTGAGACGACGAACGGAGGGTTCGGGAGGGAGAATATGGTTCAATAAGTTCTGTGATGTATTGCGGAGCTTGATTATGAAGCGCTTTGAAGGTGAGGAGAGCGATTTTAAAGGCAATGCGTTTTCGGACAGGGAGCCAGTGAAGTTCTTTGAGAATAGGTGTAATGTGATCACGACGTCCCTTAGCACGAGTCACCAGTCTGGCGGCAGCGTTCTGGATCAGTTGGAGCTTGGCAATGACGTTGTCGGGCATACCGTATATAAGACTGTTACATCCATCAATGCGAGATGTGATGTAGGCATGAACAAGCCTTTCAGTTGTTTTGCGATCTAAGTAAGCACGAAGCCTGCCGATTTTATAGATTCCATAGGATGCACTTCTACAGACATTTGACACGTGACCAGTCAGAAGCAGTTTACTGTCAATAGAAACACCAAGGTTTCTGGCAGTTGGAGATGGTTCAATGATAGCGTCACCGATAGCCACTGGTGAACACTGGTTCTCGCACAGGTATCGATTGCTAATATGCAGTAATTCGGTCTTGGAATCATTTAACTTTAATTTGTTAGAAACCATCCACGCCTTTATGTCTACAACACACTTCTCCAAGAGTGGAAGCTGAGTATCGCGATCACTGGGTTTTAACAGGAGGTAGATCTGCGTGTCGTCCGCGTATTCCATGTGCTGAAATCCATGTGCCCTAATAATGTCTCCGGGAGGGCCGGTGTATAAGGTGAAAAGTAGTGGTCCGAGTACCGAGCCCTGGGGCACACTCCAATCGAGCACAGAATACGGTGATTGAGCTGACCCAATGGTCACCGCTTGAGTACGTCCGTGAAGGTACGATCTAAACCAGGAAAGTGCATTTCCAGTAAAACCATACCGAGCTTTCATACGATTTAGGAGCACAGCATGGTCAAGCGTATCAAACGCTGCGGATAGATCCAGTAAAATCAAGACAGCTTCATTATGCGCGTCGATTCCGATGGCAAGATCATTGTAAACTCTAAGCAGTGCGGTTTCTATACTATGATGTTTCCGATACGCAGACTGGAATTTGGATTGAAGTTTGTGCTGCTGGAGGTATTGATTCATTTGCGATGCTGCGACTCGTTCAGTGACCTTGGACAAGAACTTTAAGTTAGATATTGGTCTAAAGTTCTTCAAGTCTTGACAGTCCAGCTTAGGCTTCTTCAGTATGGGTGTAATATGAGCAACTTTGAAAGTTGATGGGAATTCACCAGTGAGCAACGACATATTGACTATTTTGGAGATTGAAGGTAGAAGTTCGTCAATACAGCGCTTTAGAAGCCATGTTGGTATAGGATCTTGGGCACACGATTTGCTGGGTGAATCTAAGATGAACTTTTTTATACTCTCCGTAGGAACTTCAGTAAAGTTTGTGAATTCACTAAGACAGTTTTCCTGTATGTTGACCGATATGGGTGGGCTGACAGATCTAGTTCCACGCGGATTTTTGAAATCTTGCCATCAAAGTATTCATTGAAATCTGATGCTAGGGCGTCTGACGATTCGCGATCTGGAAGGTTGTTTTCAGATCTGACTGAAGACATGCGCTTCACAAGGCGAAACAGTTCACGATTATCGCAGCTCTCAATTTGTGACTTGTGATGATTACATTTGGCAAACTTAAGAATCGAAGCATATCTAGCACACTGTTTGCGATATATCTGCCTGTCCACTTCCAACTTTGATGATAGCCACTTTCTCTCACATCAACGTTTTTCACGCTTAGCTTTCCGTACGGTGTCATTGTACCATGGGGCATGGGGGCGGAGGGTTATTATTTGGCTCTTAATAGGCACATGTTTGTCCAGTACATCGCGAAGAACACGATCGTATTGTGCAGTAAGCGTTTCTAGATCTTCAGCAGGTGAAACAACTAACTCTGAGCCCAGAATATCCTTCTTGAAATCAGTGATGTCCAGATCTTTCCATTTACGAAGGTTCACAACTTTCTTGGACAATGGAGGGCGGACGAGATTCACATTACAAGTAATGAAGTACAATGAAAAGTAATGAAAATACATACTGCCATGAGAGACTCCAAAATAGCACTATTGCAGTCACCGAGGGACCATAGTTTCAATCCAGAGATTCAAATAAAGTATATATTTGTTTTATATAGGTCATTCATAAATTTCTACTTTCAAGTTCCATAAAGTTCAAATTCAAAAATCATCCAGTAAGTTCCTAAAAAAGTTTTAAAAGTTCAATTCAAAGGCAGTGCATCGAATGATCGTCACGCTGAGCCCGGGGATGTAAATCGTGCGCCCTTTCGCGTCACGCGGATTACAACGCCGCGTAAAACTCCTGGCGCACTGTGAGCCGTAAATACTCTTCTTGGTAGCCGTAATTATTACACCTCATACATATTTATAAGGGTATAGGCCTTCTCTTTTTTGATTGGTTCATTTTTAACCTAGTCGGATAAATAAAAATACCTACCGAATGTTTGTTTAGGTTTATTGTACTACCAAACATGCGATAGTTTTGAACTACTTCCCGCTGATCAACACCGTCACCCGAATCAATTCTAGAGCCTATGAATATTACGTACATGTTAAACGGTGACACCAAGTACGAGATTGCTTGACAACAACAAACATGGCGTCGTCTTCTTCTTCTTCTTCTTTTGTAGTACTGGCCAACGTTCCACTGGAACCAAGTGGTCAGGGTTTGTTGTGTATGCAGATCTACTTGGGTTGGTTGCTTAGTCTTGTTTAGTTGCGAGGTAAACTTTGGTTGCGTTTTTGAATTGTTCACTGTCGGTTAGTATTTCAGTAATACTCATAATGTAAGAAGGCTATGGGCAATTACAATGCAAGATATGTTTCCCTCCTGGGGTCTGTTGTTATACATTTCTTATGAATTATAATAACTCCGCTCCGCAACATCGTATCTCAATGATCGAGGTGTCAAAATATGCAGAACAAAATTATGCACTTGGTTATTTGCTTCGATTAATGCATACCTTTTCGAGCCGTTATATATTGGATCATTTCTAAGTGTTTCGATACTTTTTGTGAGCAGTTTATTATACTATGAAGATCAATATTTTAAAAGAAGCCTGACTTTTACAAACAGGGACATAGTGGTGGGGGTGGGTATTAGTTATTAAGCTTAGTGCACAATGATATGTATTTTGGTCAAATGTGTGTATGTGACACAATAGACGTTATTCATGATTGGCGCATTTACGTCAACAGAGGGCCGTGCTATCCAACTGAGCGTGCTCAGTGCAATAAGTGCTTCGAAAACGAGGCTAACGATGTAACTGATACGAGAGTGATGTAGTCTTTCAATGTGGTGAACTTTGCACTTATCATAAAAAATTACGATTTGACATCACAATATTGATACGGGAACCTTGGTGTTATAATTGATTTCAGCAAATGTGTCACCTCATTAAAAGTGTTGGGCCTGTCCACACTTCGGGAGAGGTAGAAAACTGTTTCCCGAATAAATCAATATAACTTCGATCCTGAAACCGGCCAGAAAAGAAAACTATGTACAATCATCAAAAAAGGAACTATACAGGTATAATGTACATGGGTTTTTAACTCTAAAATATATATCCTACCTAAAAATATTAAATATAAAGTTGTTGACAAATATGTCTTCTTTAATATGAGGTATTGCACGCTAGGATAGTTTGAATATTGAACAGGTTACAATCCAAAATGAAAGGTAAAGTCACAATTTCATTTTCACATTTTACTTTTCAACACGGGGGAGAGTATGACATGTAGTTGGCGTGTAGAAAAGAAAAATGTGAAAATGAAAATGGGACTTTTCCTTACATTTAGGAGTGTCAATTCCTCAATAATCACCCAGTCCTATAGCGTGCAATATATCATATTAAAGAAGATGAATTTCTCAACAACTTTATAAATTAATATTTTTAGGTAGGACATATTTTTAGAGAAGCCCATTTATTACCTGTATAGTTACTTTTGTTGATGACTGTACACCTACCGTGGATGTATCATGCATGATTACACGTGCATTTTTAAATTTGACCTACAATATTAAACATGTTGTTATATACGCTTTAATATCATCAAGTTGATTTGATTCGATGAATCTGCGTCGTGGTCTGAATCCTCAAATAATTTGATGATAATTTGGGGAATGACAAGTATTATATTTGAAGAAGGGTATATTTGAAGACGGTCATTATTTCCTTGAATTGAGAAGTGACCATGATCATGTAAACATAAGGACACATTTCGCGATTACAAAATAATTTTATTTTTTTCCAGGGTAAAATGTACATCAATAAAACGTTGCTCAATGTCACGAAAATCAATGATTTGCAAGTACAATTTAGGGTGAGACATATTTTCTGGGTTTAGAAGTGTGGGTGATTCTCAAGTCATATACAAAGGGCATTGAGATATTGTTCTGAGTCAAGCGTGCGAGCGAACATTGTCGACTTTACCATTATTTGTGGCACGATTGAGGTATAAGCCTTTACCAAAGAATGTTGCATTTTGGGGACACATTATATGCGCGCGTAGCGCGCGAATTTTTTTCATCTGTGTACATTTGACCATCATAATTCCTCTTGTCACCCTCTGGTTATGCCACTGACAGATGACAATGGGGAAAAATGGCCTACGCACGTTGAGGAACATCATTTGTGCCGATAAATGCTAAGCAGCTAGCTCGTAGTTTTGTGATGATGTAAAATAGATTTTTTATTTTTTATTTTTCTTGATACATCTCGCGGGCCGCAAAATAACCACTGGCGGGCCGCATGCGGCCCGCGGGCCGTAGGTTGCCCACCCCTGATTTAGGTTGATATTATCCCATTTTATGGAATTTGACAATTTTGCAGCCACTTTAGGAACTATTTTGGGGGCCATTTAGTTTTGGATTTTGAACTATTTTAACAGAGCACAAATAATGGAAATGAGTTACTTGTGGTCTAACACATACATCCCATCATTAAAATTATATTTTGATCATACATTTCGGTTGATATTATGCTATTGTATGGAATTTTGACCACTTTTGACCATTCATTTGGCGGCCATTTTGGTTTTAAAGTATGTTAACAAAGCAAAAATACTAGATTTGAGTTTCTAGTGGTCTAACACATACATCCCATTGCTAAAACTTAGCTGTGAATGATAAGTTCCAGTCTCATATCATTAAATAGAATAAAAAGTGGATTTGATTTTGAACAAAATGTGATTTTTGGTGAAAATGTCTGGCAACACTGCATATACAGGAAGTATTTTCCCCAAACTCAAATTAACATTTTTGATAAGACTAATGTCTCATCTCATCATGACATGGTCCACGTTGAAATCGGAGCATTACCATATGGGTTCTAAGCTATGCAGAAGTGGTATATTTGCATACTTTGAAAAAGTTGAAAAACACCCCTATTTCAAATAAATGGTATAACCCTCCGTGACACCTGGCAATTTTTTGGATACAATCAATGAAGCATTTAAGTATCTATCTACCCATAGCTTGTAATGAAAAAAAATCATGACCACTGAGTGCAATAGTTACGCAGGCTTCAAATTATGAAAATTTGAAAGATTAAAAATGCAAAAATTGCAATAATCGTCCGAAAATGCCATTGTGGCTGTTGCCATGGTAACAAGGATTATTTTTCAAAAATATTTCCAGATATGTTAGTTTCGGGTTAACGTCTATCAAATATGAAAGTATAAAGAAAATGTATCTCGGCCCCGTGGCCACCCTATCCTCCATCGATAGAGTCCATTGCTCTTAATTATCAGCATCACTCACCACATAAATTGCTTCAAACAAATTTCAATCTAGCGCTATCATTCAACCGTGTTCCTATAAATCATTACACTTCAGGGTTCCTACGTACCCTATCTATTGAAACAATTCATTTTTTCCAACTTCATTTTTCTCGGCAATATCTCAATGCCCTTTGTATATGACTTGAGAATCACCCACACTTCTAAACCCAGAAAATATGTCTCACCCTAAATTGTACTTGCAAATCATTGATTTTCGTGACATTGAGCAACGTTTTATTGATGTACATTTTACCCTGGAAAAAAATAAAATTATTTTGTAATCGCGAAATGTGTCCTTATGTTTACATGATCATGGTCACTTCTCAATTCAAGGAAATAATGACCGTCTTCAAATATACCCTTCTTCAAATATAATACTTGTCATTCCCCAAATTATCATCAAATTATTTGAGGATTCAGACCACGACGCAGATTCATCGAATCAAATCAAATTGATGATATTAAAGCGTATATAACAACATGTTTAATATTGTAGGTCAAATTTAAAAATGCACGTGTAATCATGCATGATACATCCACGGTAGGTGTACAGTCATCAACAAAAGTAACTATACAGGTAATAAATGGGCTTCTCTAAAAATATGTCCTACCTAAAAATATTAATTTATAAAGTTGTTGAGAAATTCATCTTCTTTAATATGATATATTGCACGCTATAGGACTGGGTGATTATTGAGGAATTGACACTCCTAAATGTAAGGAAAAGTCCCATTTTCATTTTCACATTTTTCTTTTCTACACGCCAACTACATGTCATACTCTCCCCCGTGTTGAAAAGTAAAATGTGAAAATGAAATTGTGACTTTACCTTTCATTTTGGATTGTAACCTGTTCAATATTCAAACTATCCTAGCGTGCAATACCTCATATTAAAGAAGACATATTTGTCAACAACTTTATATTTAATATTTTTAGGTAGGATATATATTTTAGAGTTAAAAACCCATGTACATTATACCTGTATAGTTCCTTTTTTGATGATTGTACATAGTTTTCTTTTCTGGCCGGTTTCAGGATCGAAGTTATATTGATTTATTCGGGAAACAGTTTTCTACCTCTCCCGAAGTGTGGACAGGCCCAACACTTTTAATGAGGTGACACATTTGCTGAAATCAATTATAACACCAAGGTTCCCGTATCAATATTGTGATGTCAAATCGTAATTTTTTATGATAAGTGCAAAGTTCACCACATTGAAAGACTACATCACTCTCGTATCAGTTACATCGTTAGCCTCGTTTTCGAAGCACTTATTGCACTGAGCACGCTCAGTTGGATAGCACGGCCCTCTGTTGACGTAAATGCGCCAATCATGAATAACGTCTATTGTGTCACATACACACATTTGACCAAAATACATATCATTGTGCACTAAGCTTAATAACTAATACCCACCCCCACCACTATGTCCCTGTTTGTAAAAGTCAGGCTTCTTTTAAAATATTGATCTTCATAGTATAATAAACTGCTCACAAAAAGTATCGAAACACTTAGAAATGATCCAATATATAACGGCTCGAAAAGGTATGCATTAATCGAAGCAAATAACCAAGTGCATAATTTTGTTCTGCATATTTTGACACCTTCGATCATTGAGATACGATGTTGCGGAGCGGAGTTATTGTCATTTCAATGATCGTGGGTCCAGTTTCAAAAGTGACACTCATCCCTATTGAAAATCACGAATCTGATCATTCTAAACAGTAATGCAAACCTCTTTCTATAGGATGATTGTCACTTTTGAAACTGGACCCACGACCATTAAAAATGACAATAACTCCGCTCCGCAACATCGTATCTCATCGATCCAGGTGTCAAAATACGCAGAACAAATTATGCACTTGGTAATTGGCTTCGATTAATGCATACCCTTTCGAGCCGTTATATATTGGATCATTTCTAAGTGTTTCGATACTTTTTGTGAGCAGTTTATGTTAATGTCTAAAAATATAGTCAGTAACACTATACGGTTGGCGTTTCAATATTGTGATGACGCAATGTCAAATCGTAATGAAATGAAATACTATTGGCCCAATCTCAAAATCCAAATGACTGCTTTCCGGTAGGCAAGAACACAAAAAATGTCTTGTTTCTTTCCGGATAGAAGTCAGATAGAAATCTACAGTCGACTCAACAAGAAGTTGATCGTAAATAAATGTTTTCTTCTCCAAAACACCAACCATTGACAAACCAATAAAACACATATTCAAGGAGCATATTTTCCCGCTCGTGTGGAAAAAAGAATCATTTAATTTGACTCTTGATATCAGTTATGTATGTTATAAGGATTTAGCATTTCGAGGAAACAAGCCTAAAGAGGTCACGTATTTTAAGATGGGAGCTTATTGTGTCACATACATTTACATATTATATTTGACACATACATATACATTTCATAACTCAAAAAGTAAATCATTATCCAAAGTGTAAAAAATATATATTGTCAGAAAGCTGAGATATTCAGGATTCTAAATATGTTTTCCCAGTATACAGGGTGCCTTAGGAAATATACAGGGTGTAATAAAAGAAACATTACAATGAAATGTTATTTATTATATGCTTCCTAGTTTTAACATAAAAATTTGAAGCCCATTTTGAAAAGTCAAAAGTGGTTATTTCATTATCTAACAAAAATACAGAGTGATCAAAATTTGTCATTTGTTACATTTAAACAATATGAATTATGTTTACAATATTACAAAATGCTAATTACCCATTTTATACTTGTAGGTATATGGAGCAAACAAATGTTTGAAGCATTTGCTTGTATTTTTTTTTAAAATAATGATCGTCAGAAAAAATAATCAATACCAACTACAAAAGGAGTCAAAATGAGTAAAAAATATGTGTGTTCAGATCATGTTGACCTCTTACATTAATATTAATTGTAAATATAAATAGTTTTTGATTTCTAAAATGCATAACACCTTAGTTTCAAGTTACCAATTATAACAAATACCATGCAAATACTAATATGTCTAATGGTAGTATGCAATGTAATGTGAGTTACGAAAACCATCAAATATATATTTCTTACTCAATTGTTCCTTTCTTTTAAAACTTGCCAAATGAAATTTAACAAGGTCACAGGTCCACTTTTAAATTGTCTTGGGGACAAAATTGCATCCATCCTCCAAGGTTCCTGGATGGGGCATTGCACACCCCACACACCCCTATATCTAAATATTCATTCAATTGGACCAAGACAAATCTAATGAACAAGAGAACCGATTATAATTGTATTCACAGATTGGTAATTCAACCTCGTTGGTGATTCAACCTGTTACGGGCAGTGGCGGCTGGTCAATAGGGGCAAATGGGGCACAGCCCCACCCTTAATTATCTCCCAAAATAAAAAAAATAAGTGGTATTGAAAACAATACAAAAAATACTAACTGGTCAGGCACGAACAAGCTTCCAAATACACCCCCCTGCTAAACCATTGAGATTTAAGGGATTTCACAAACGTTTATTGGGTCATACTTGCATTTATTACAACTGGCAACCCAAATAGGGCTAGCCCAATTCCAATGGAATATTTTGCTGTGACCTATGTACATCAAAGTGAGCATGTACATCTTCGCCTATGCGCTACAATGAGTGGGTAGGGTTCGTTATTCCGAAGGGTCGTTATTCCGAAGGGTCGTTATTCCGAAGGGTCGTTATTCCGAAGGGTCATTATTCCGAAGGGTCGTTATTCCGAAATAACTGTAAGGGTCATTATTCCGAAGGGTCATTATTCCGAAAATGTAATAGGGGTCGTTATTCCGAATATACAATCAGGGTCGTTATTCCGAAGGGTTATTATTCCGAAATAACTGTAAGGGTCGTTATTCAGAAGGGTCGTTATTCCGAAAATACAATAAGGGTCGTTATTCCGAAGGGTCATTATTCCGAAATAACTGTAAGGGTTGTTATTCCGAAGGGTCATAATTCCGAATTGGCAATAAGGGTCGTTATTCCGAAAATACAATGAGGGTCATTATTCCGAAGGGTCATTATTCCGAATTAACTGCAAGGGTCGTTATTCCGAAATAAGCAGGAGGGTCTTTATTCCGAAGGGTCTTTATTCCGAAGGGTCTTTATTCCGAAAATACAATGAGGGTCAATATTCCGAAGGGTCGTAATTCCGAAAATAAAATAAGGGTCGTTATTCCGAAAATAAAATAAGGGTCGTTATTCCGAAAATAAAATAAGGGTCGTTATTCCGAATATAGAATAAGGGTCGTTATTCCGAATATAAAATGAGGGTCGTTATTCCGAATATAAAATGAGGGTCGTAATTCCGAATATAAAATAAGGGTCGTAATTCCGAAAATAAAATAAGGGTCGTTATTCCGAATATAAAATAAGGGTCGTAATTCCGAAAATAAAATAAGGGTCGTTATTCCGAATGTAGAATAAGGGTCGTTATTCCGAATATAAAATAAGGGTCGTAATTCCGAATATAAAATAAGGGTCGTTATTCCGAATATAAAACTAGAGCGGTTCTCGACTTTCGCGGTTCTCGGGTTTGGCGTTTAGTGGATTGGAATGTTTGTATGATTTTGGACAAAACCTAACTGGGTCTTGCTGGTTGGTATATTATCATGGTTGTTTATGACTACGTCAACTAATTTGTTACTTCCTATTGACATTATTATTTGGAAGATATATGATTATATAAGTCACTACAATTAGGTTTCACAAATCTGAAACATATTTAATTATTTAGGAAATAATGACTCTAAGCATTTGTATTTGAAGAATGGAAGTACTTGAATATTACATAGCAATAGCAATGTATTAGCGCATTAGAATTTATGCTTAGATTTTTTTTTAAATGATGGCAGGGGAGAGCGGGGAGTGTTCGCCCCATTTTAATTTGAAATGGCCTAGAAACGTCAATTTTAAAGATTGAATGGACCTATTGACATTACATGAAAGATGGATATCTTTGGTACATACGACCGCAATTTCAGGGCCCTAATTTTTACTGTAAAGGAATGAGTAAAGGATACATTTGCCCCATTTTCATTTAAAATGGCCTATAAATGTCAATTTTAAAGATTGAATGGACCTATTGACATTACATGAAACAATCTCAGTATCCTAGTCCTTACTGTAAAGGAATGAGTAAAAATGAAGTCAGGTGTCAAGAACTTGCCCCGACCCCGGTTCGCCCATGGGCCGGGGCAAGTTCGCCATGGTCTCATAATTAGGCTTCATAAAGTAGTATGTATCAAATAGATAAAAACGTTTGTTATGCAATGTGATTTTCTTCCAAAATAACATTTAGAGAGTCCACAATTTAAGGGTGGATCATTTTTACGGAATATACTCGTTTGAAATTTAAAAATTATAAAAAATACCACATTTAAAGATATTATTTTCTAATTTCAGTGCTACTCCATTCCAGATAGCATAACCATGCATGACCCACATACAATGACAGGTCGATAACTGCATCAAATCCATAACCTATACCATGCCTACCTAATGATGATTTACATTTAAATCGTCTGTACGAATTATCTTTAGAAACAAATCAATATAAAAAAAAAATCCACTTTTGTGATGTAAAACTGGTTTTAGATGATAAATCGACAAAATTATAAGGAGATCAGCCATGATACCATGGGAAGATCGCAACAAATAGGGGAATATATTGTGTGTTCGTCAAACTCGACCAGTGGCCGCAATGATGAGAATCATGTGGTGGGTGAATCTGCCAATAGGGTGTACACTCCCCGCTCTCCCCTACATTTAACAACATGATTGTCTATTGTGATTTTAACCTGTTATATGGACTACTCCTTCATCTCCTAAGTTGGTGGCATACAAAATTGTGTGCTGGTATTGATGGGGATTCATGGTTATACACCACAGGAGAACGTGATACTTCAGCGGACCATCATCTGTTATATAGTCCACTCCTTCATCTCCTATCTACTGATGACAGTTTATGGCTTCATCTGCTTTGTAGGTCACCCCTTCATTTACTGATGACTATCCATGGCTTCATCAATTATGTAGACCACTTGATCATCTCCCATCTACTGTTGACAGGTCATGGCTTCATCTGTTATGTAGTTCACCCTTTATGTTCTATCTACACTCACAGAAATTTTTACCTAAGTTATGTAAAATTTTACATAATTTTGAAGCACGTATAGAACACCAAAACAATTAGGTAAAATTTTACATAAACTCTGTTTGGTAAAAAAAACCAAACTATTATGTATAAAAATGCAATTTTACTAGGTATTTATTTTGCACAGTGGCTAGGTATAAATTTTACTTTACTAGTTACGCATTTTTTTAACGTAAATGTTGTGTAATATTTTACCACATTTTATGTAAAAAACCCACAACATTATGGGACATTTTGCTTAATTTGTTAGTAAATATTTACAAAATGACTAGGTATTTTTTACTGAATTTGGATGTAGGTTTAAGGTGATTGTTTACACAATGACTGGCTATTTTTTACTGAATTTGCATGTATGTTTAAGATAATTGTTTACACAATCACCGGGTATTTTTGACTGAATTTGGATGTATTTTTTAGGCAATTGTTTACACAATTGCTTGATATTTTTTACTGAATTTGGATGTATATAAGTTTTAGGTAATTTCAACGGATTTTTTGAAGGTAAGGAAGTAATATATCTTTCCACTTTTGGTAATGCCTTTATGTCCTTGTTTTCATGATGTTATTGAAGTCATCTGAAAATCATTAAAAAAAAAAAAATCAATCAATCAATCAATCAATCAATCAATCAATCAATCAATCAATCAATCAATCAATCAATCAATCAATCAATCAATCAATCAATCAATCAATCAATCACCTTGCATCGTTGCATTTTGACTTATGTACATATTACATACGCCCTAATCACGTTTCACATGGCCACATGTACAAATGAGCCGCTATGTTGCATGCAAACGCAACGCATTAGTCCCAATCGGTACCGTAGTGCAAGTGTATCTTCGTTGTGGCTATAGTATACTAGTAGTGTAAGCATGAACGATAGTATAGCCACCATTGGGTCTATCAACGCATGCACGGTGTACGACTCCGACGACGCTCGGTGCCAACACAAATTTCACTTTTTTCTGTGAATCTCTCAAAACATATGATTTTCAGATGACTTCAATAACATCACGAAAA
Source organism: Ophiura sarsii (assembly GCA_035610835.1). Lineage (NCBI taxonomy): Eukaryota > Metazoa > Echinodermata > Ophiuroidea > Amphilepidida > Ophiuridae > Ophiura > Ophiura sarsii. Next base: position 71,186,740 of record CM069442.1, on the reverse strand, counting down.
CAAGGACATAAAGGCATTACCAAAAGTGGAAAGATATACTACTTCCTTACCTTCAAATTTGTCAATGTATTCCGGAGGAACTCGCGACCGGCTGAGTGTTTCTCTAACGCTCGCCATCTTGTATAATTACACGAAGAGATTTTACCCGGCGATTAGGGAAAGATTACGACTTTCACCAATCATATCGATAATTCTTACTTAACACGTTGGGCGAAATCACCTTTTACCGATTAAATTGTATTTTAGACTTTTGTTTTACTTAATTTCGGTAAAATTTCTACAAACCCCGGTAATTATCTCCGATACATTTCAAAAATGTAATTTTAAAAGTTACAAAATGGTTTAGTAATAAAAAAAATACCTCGCATTGTGTACTTTTTGCATAATTTTACTTTACATTACGTTATTTTACCTAACTTGCGCAAAATTTCTGTGTGTGTACTGATGCCAGTTCATGGCTTCATCTGTTATGTAGTTCGCTCTTTATCTCCTATCTACTGATAACAGTTCATGGATTCATCTCTTTTGCAGTCCATCCTTCATCTCCTATCTGCTGATGACAGTTCATCGTTTCATTTGTTTTGTAGTCCACCTTTCATCTTCTATATACTGATGCCTGTTCATGGTAGTGAATGTTATAGTGCACTCCTTCATTTTCTACTAATGACATTTCGTGGCTTCATGACTCCATCTGTTTTGTAATTTACCTCCTATCTGCTGACGACAGTTGATGACATCATCTGTCTTGTAGACAACTCCTACATCTCCTATACTGATGACTGTTAATGGCCTCATGTGGTATGTAGTCCACGCCAGCGCCTTCATGCCCTATATACTAATGACAGTTCATGGCTTCATCTGTTTTGTAGTCCACCCTTCATCTTCTATACTGATGACAGTTCATGGCCTCATATGTTTGTAGTCCACCCTTCATCTTCTATCTACTGCACTCTCAGAACAGGTATTAAATAACCATGGGTTAAAAGAATGTTGGTTAAAAAGTATACAACATTGGTTAAAAATGAAGCGTTGGTTAAAAATTACTTTTAATACTGCGTTGGTTAAAGAGAAAAAATATAATTAATTTTTAGTTTATTCAACGTTGGTTAAGGCATCATAATTTTAACCAACAATAGGTCATAACAAGATTCCCGCCAAAGAATTTCATTGGCGAGGAAAATATTTTGCGCATATTATTTAGACCACGTCAGAATTTGTATATGAAATCAATCGTGTTATTTTCCGCCCCTGGTATTTACATTGGCGCTCTTCAATTGGCATCATGTTGCCAAACTAATATTGGACCAATATTGGTTTTACATTGGCGCTCTTCAATTGGCATTATGTTGGCAACCAATATTGTTCCACTAATGGGCACATTGTACCAGGGGCAGAAAATAACACGATTGATTTCATATACAAATTCTGACGTGGTCTAAAAATTGCGGCCGCCGTTTCAAGTTATCGCTTCCCGGCCTCATTGCTAGGATCTTGTGCCTTGTCCTGTCCCTTGTTGGTCCTGGCCACGGGTTGGCGCCAATATTGAAAGCCAATATCGGGCCAATGAAACATCAATATTGTAATGTTGTATGGGTTAAAGTTTAGCAAAAAGTAAAATAAAAGTGTAACCAACATTTTTATACCAACTACTGTTGGTTAAAACATTTTAACCAACAAATGATTAAAAATTGTAACCAACCACAGGTTAAAGTTTAACCAACCACTGTTGGTCAAAACATATTAACCAACAAATGATTAAAATTTGTAACCAACCACAGGTTAAAATTTTAACCAACAGCTGTTGGTTACAGTTTTAACCAACCAATTGTGTGGTTCACCTGGTAACCTCCCGTTGGTTAAAATTTTAACCAACATGGTTAAAGATTTTAACCTTTGTTCTGAGAGTGTGATGACTGTTCATGGCCTCATATGTTATGTAGTGCACTCCTTCATCGTCTTACTACTGATGAGACAGTTCTTGACTCCATCTGTTTTGAAATTCAACTCCAATCTACTGATGACAGTTCATGGCTTCATCTGTCTTGTAGTCCACTCCTCATACACCTTCCTTCTACTGATGACAGTTCATGGCTTAATCTGTTATGTAGACGACTCATTCATCTCCTATCTACTGATGACAGTTCATGGCTTCGTCTGTTATGTAGTCCACTACTTCACCTCCTATCTACACAACAGTTCATGGTTTCATATTTTTTGTAGTCCATCCCTTCATCTCCTATCTACTGATGCCTGTTCATGGCTTCATCTGTTATGTAGTGCACTTCTTCATTTCCCAACTACTGATGACAGTTCATGGATTCTTCTGTTATGTAATCCACTGTAGTCCACTCCGTCATCTACTGATGACAGTTCATGACTCCATCTGTTTTGTAATTCACCTCCTATCTACTAATGACAGTTCAGGCTGTTTTGTAGTCCACTCTTATCTACTGATGACAGTTGATGGCTTCATCTGTATTGTAGACAACTTAAACATCTTCTATCTCCTGATTGTTCCTTGTGTCCAATCCCATTCCGACTTCAAAGGTCTTATCACAAACTAACACCCCCCCCCCCCCCCCCCCGTAAAAAATCTCCGCTTTCTCAGCTGGCAGGGTGGTTAAAAATAATTGCACTGTATTTGTTTTATATTTTAACATAAGATTGTTTCATAATTAATAGACTCAATAAAAAATAGAACAAAAATCACTATCTACATGTAGTAATTGATGACTTGTCATTGTCAAAAAATAGAAAATTAAGGAAAAAAATAATTAAGCGGTGGCGAAGATGGAGGGAATTAGAACTTGAATATGAAATGATCGTGTCCACGCGGCGACTGGAACCACCGAGACTACTGAACAATAAAGATGCACGTTCTTCTGACATTAGGGACCGTTCATTATTTCCACAGGAGGGGGGGGGGGGGGGGGGGGTCACACGTTTTTTCCTAATCAAGAGGGGGTCATACTGCTTTTTACAGTTCAAAAGCTAATATATTCACGCGCTACACGCGCATACGTTGTGTATGGTTGGCTCACTTTTTATATCTCGCCCCTCCCATGAAAATTCTAGCTACGCCACTGATAAAAATGATAACATTTTGACACCCTCTCTGCAACTACAATTGTGTAGACCCAATGAGCTTCCAGGTCCCCACCAGGAGTCCTTATTTTTATGTAGGGGCCCTGACCTTGACTATCATCCAGGGAATTGCATCAACTTGGGGGATTTAGGGTTTTAATTAGCTTAATGTCTATTCAATTTCAAAACCAAATTATTACAAAATGATTAAAATGACTAGAAATATCATTTTAGAAGCCCATTTAAAATCACACGCAGCAGATAGAGCCTATAGTCGGTGTATGGATAATGTGCCTGCCGCCCCCACCCCCCCCCCCCCCCCCCAAGATAATCCTACAAACACAACTGCCCATTCGACATTTCAAGCTCACCTCATTTTGTCATCCCAAACAATAACAAATGTTTACTTTTATTGTCATATCAAATTTGGAAAATTGGTCTGATGAATTGTGTTTCTCCCCCCCCCCCCTTTCCCCGCTTGCCCTCCCATTATTGAATGCGATGCCACAGCATACAAACCTGTACATTGTATGGACTTGACTATGTTGTATTGTGGGTGTTTCCGATATGCGTGTTAAAAATAATTTTTGATTGAGAATTATTTGTGTATTATTATAGACCATGTCACCTCTATTGTGACAACTACTATTGGGGTAGTATTGTGTTACATCTATGTGCTGATCACCCCGACCGTGGTTAAGCTGCTCATTACATCCTGAGCACAAACTGTTATATAAAGTCATCTTGATGTTTTCAGTTTAGACCATGTTTAGCACGTAATCCTTACCGCATTGCTCAGCAGATGCACACTGGGTGTAGGCTAGCAACCCCTGCACCTGTAATCTTATTGCTAAAAACCAAGCCTCGAAAGAAAACGGACGGATCAAAACGGAAACGACATAAGCATGCCCATCGACTACGAGCATGACGAGAAACGGAATTGCAAATAATGGAGGTCAACATACGTGGACTTCGTTTAAACATCGGAGAACTTGCTAACATTTGCTCAATAAAGAAACCATCTATTGTCATTGTTGTTGAAACCTTCCTTGATGAGACTGTACCTGATGGAGCTGATTGCATATCTATTCCAGGCTACTCCATGTGCTGTCGCAGAGACAGAAAGGCAACTTCTGGTGGCGGCATTGCTGTCTACTGTTTAGAAGGGATTGCCATACACCACGACCCAAGAAATAATCCAAAAGACTACGAACTCATCTTGTTCACAGTAGCTCTGAAATCCCAAAAGCTACTGATTGCCGCTGTTTATAGAACACCTAGTGATAGCAGTGATGTCATCGACTACCTGGACTCAAACACTCTTCAAAAAATGAGCACACTTGGAGCCAACTCAATTATGCTTGTTGGTGATTTCAATGTCCACCACACTGACTGGTTAGGAAGTCGCACCACTGATGCAGCTGGGCCCTTCAACTACAATCTTGGAAAAAAAGTCCTTGGAACGCGAACGCTGAGCACACGTGTTGGGTATTGTGTGCATGTATAATTGATACTTAGTGTCGTCTGTTATAAACAGAAATTGTTCAAATGAGATTTTTCCTTCCCCACCCTCCCATCGATCAATCAATGTTGGGACACTCTGGCAAGCTGCAGGAGCCACTGGTCTTGGTCAACATTGTACGGGGGAGTGTGGGTGATCCGTTAATCACACGCAAGTGTTCCAAGACTTTTTTCCAGGATTGTATAAGAGGAATGCAAAATATTTGATCTAAATTTGTTTTTTCTATCATAAATCAAAAACCGAATGTCGTATGAATCTCATATTACACACGATTTGAGTTAACAATAAAGGCATCACAAATATGATAAGAATGAGGATGGGGAATTAATTTTGTTGAGGGAGTGGTCACTGAAAAGCAATTATTTGTGTCATATTTAACTACAATTTGACCCGTTTCTTGATCCTGCGCGCAATAATCTGATGTTTATAAATCAATAAAGCAAAAGTATAGAGTTCTTGCTGAGAAATTAACATTTTTATAATTTTAATAATGTTATCACATTGCCTATTTGTTTGTTATTTGAAATATGAAACTATACATTTACACTTTCCACGCGGCAGGCGTCTGCAGACGACAATCCAAAATTGCACAAAATGTTTTAAAAATGTAAAAATGATTGAATGTCATTTTACCAATATTTAAAATCACCTTGTGAAATGCATTCAAATAAGTAACAACGTGCCTATTATGTGTTCAGTTATCCTTGAGATAGACATAAAATAAAAATAGCCGCGTTGAACGTGTTAACATTTGCCGAGCAGTAAACGTTTATTTGCAATACTATTCCTATCTATTGAAGATAGCTCATAACAGAAAAAAAGAAAAAAAGTCACGCCATGAGAGCGACTCGAATCAACGCCAAGCAGGTTATAAAGGATGCCAAAGAACGCTCCTATCGATTAGGCCAAGCGGTCAGTGCTTACACAAGCGTGGATTTGTTTTATTATACATGTTATAGTAACGCATTATTGCAAATTGTCACATACTTTACTAACACTTTACCAACAGTTTACCATTAGGACATTTTGCTTATAATAGGCAATTAAACGTTTTTTCATACTGTCTTTGAGTTATCAAGATATGCATATGTGTTAGCTATACCAATCATGCATGTTGTAACTCCGAAATATAAGCCGCATGGGTCACATCTACGCATTTTGATAACAGTTTACCCTTTTTTGAAATGAAAACCAAATGTGTAATAATATTATACTACAAAAACAACGGTAAAGTGTCCAATGAATACGTGTTTCAAGGCAACACTTTGCCGTACACTTTACCATTACCGTCTCAACTCGTCTGATGATTACTTTGTGAATAAAGCTAAATTCATTTATCGCAGCGCTAGTTTAATCAATAAATAAAATAAAATATATTAACTTAAATGGTTTATTTATGTATTAACGTATATTAGGCCTATATATTACTTAATTGTGGACTTTTTTCCAGGATTGTAGTTAACACTCTAGGATTACAACAGATCGTCAAAGAACCCACTCGATTGGACCAAATCCTGGATCTTGTCATGACTGATCTGCCAGCAACTTCAACCACATCTGCTAGACTGGGCACCTCAGACCACAACCCTGTGCTGGTGTGCTTAGATGTTCCAGTATACAGAGACAAACCACACAGGAGGAAAGTCTGGAGATACGATAAGGCCGATTATTGGGGTTTAAGAGGTCACCTTGCTTCCACAAACTGGTCAAGTGTATTCCAAAAGAAAGATCCTGAAACTGCTTGCTCTAATGTCACCAATATCATCTGCGATGCTATCGACCTGTTCATCCCAAGTAAGACAGTCACCAATAGGACCGGAGACAAGGTTTGGTTCAACGATGAATGCCGTAGGGCATCTAAAAAGAAGCATCGTCTCTTTCAGAAAGCCAAAAGGATCAAACTGATGCCAACAAGGCAAAGTTTGCTGAAGCTAGACATTCCTACAACCAAGCTGAGAAGCAAGCTAGGAGATCTTACAACGCCAAATTGAGAAAAGATCTCGCAGACAAAACGCTGAGCAGCAAAAAATGGTGGAGAATCATCAACACACTCTCTGGCAAAACAGCTCGATCTGAGATCCCAGTGATCGATCATCAAAACGTTACCCACATCACAGTAAGGGACAAGGCAGAAGCTTTTTGTCAGACATTTGCAGACAAATGCAGACTCCAAGGTGCTAAAGACCAGGCCCCAAATGTTCATCATTCAACAAACAAATCTTTTGACAAGATAGTCTTCAAACCTAAGGATGTGAGAAAACTACTAAAACACCTCAATCCAGATAAAGCCAATGGACCAGACCTTATCCCAACCAAGGTTCTAAAGGAATGCTGTGCTGAGCTCGCCAGCCCGCTCTGCAGGCTTTTTGACCTCTGCTTCAAGCATGGTTTGTTTCCAAACCAATGGAAGATAGCCTCGGTCACTCCAATTCACAAGAGAGGTTCCAAGACTGACCCAACAAAGTATCGTCCCATCTCGCTGCTAAGCAACACCAGCAAGATCATGGAAGCTGTAGTACAGAAACAACTCCAACGCTTTCTTCTAAGCGATAACCTGATTTCCAGCAGACAGTTTGGATTTAGAGCAGGCCACAGCACAGCTGATCTCCTCAACATCCTGTCACAGAAGTGGAACCACTCCCTAGACCAAAGCGAAAGCGATGAAGTTTGTGTCATCGCCCTTGACATTAAAGGAGCTTTCGACAAGGTATGGCATAACGGACTCTGCTCGAAACTGTTGGCTAAAGGTGTTACTGGAAGACAGCTTTCGTGGATAGACAACTATTTATCTGATAGATCCATCAACGTCGTCATGTTAGGTTAGGCATCCAACACTGCTCCAATAAATGCTTCTGTTCCACAAGGATCTATCCTTGGCCCACTACTGTTCTCTGTTTTATTGATGACCTTGTAGATGTAATGACAACGAGCTATATCTATATGCCGACGACTCAACATTCTTTGCACCCATTAAGTCATCAACCGATCCCAACACAGTAGCTGCTAGTCTCAACAGAGATCTAAGCAACATGAAAGTATGGGCTCACGAATGGAAAGTGACCTTTGAGCCTACCAAATGCAAGACCATGGTAATCGCCAGGAAAAGATCCCCATCTGAACTTGATATCTACTTTGGAGAGTGCAAACTACCATCTACAAAAGAACTGGATATCTTGGGCGTCACCATTGACAGCAAGCTTACCTGGTCAAAGCACATCTCAGGCATTGCAACTAAAGTTGGTCAAAAGCTTGGCGCTCTACGCAAAGTTGCAAATAAACTGGAGGCTAAAGGTAGATCTAATGTCTACAAGTCGCAAGTCCACAGCATTATGGAGTATGCTTCACTAAGCTGGGCGAATGCTTCACCCACCATCCTAAGCCAGCTTGACAACATCCATAAGAAGGCACTTAGAATCATTGGAGTTAATGAAACTACTACTCGTTCACAGCTCAAAATTGACAGCCTGCTTCACAGGCGACAGGTAGCAGCGGCTACGGTCTTGTACAAGATGCATATTACCAACTGCCCACAAGATCTAGCAGGGTTACTTCCCGCACCATATGTCCAACGCTGTGCTACCCGTTCGAGCGTATTAATGCCAGTCCGTGCTCTTTCTCTGCCGACAGCCAGAACTCGCTGCTTAGACAGAAGCTTCATTCACACTGCTGTTCCCTTATGGAATAGTCTTCCAGATGATATTGTTGGAAAAATTTCAGCAGCTGGAATACAGGCTTTCAAGTGCCGTGTGCACGGTCATCTTCTCTCAAACTCTGAACTTGTCATAGCCTTCACACTCTTTCATGACACCCTTCATTCAAGTCCTTTCAACATCCGACTGATACATATAATAGCATGGTGGTCATGGGTTAAGTGTAGGTTAATGCTTGGTGGTCCTGTAAAGCATGTAGCCAGCTGGGCTGGGGATACGGTCACGCCCCAACAGGTGACAACAGGCAGCTCCTGGTAGATTTAGTTCCCAAGTTTGTTGTGTAGGTTCTCTTGATGCCCATCAGACCTCCAGATATAATTATTTTTCTATAATTTATATTTTGATGTTGTTCTCTAATTTTGGGCTTTTATCTTATTATTATGTCACTTCATTGGCATTTTTAACCGCTGCCCATTTGTGTGTCTTGTTTTATGCATATTTTCAGAGTTGCAGTGAACCAATTGATTGGCCTTTCAGAGCTCTCTTTCGAGAGTTACCAGTTTAATTTTTAATCACTCTGGTCATTAACCTTGTTAATGTCTGTTGGGCTATTGTTCACATATGCGCTTTATATACAAAAACCCCAAAAACACCTCATGGCCTTCAAATTGAAGGTATGTTCATTGTTGATCAACAATGTTAAGTGCCCGGTTCCATTCCATGCGTGGGGGAACATGCATTGACTTTTGCATCCACTGCTGTTGTTACAGATGTGTATGGTTTTTATGGTTTTAGGCAAGCGTTTGTTTACTTGGCTGCTGTGACGGGACGGGCGGGGGCAGGTGCTACTACTGGCGGACGGGACTCGGAGGCAATTTGTTAATGATAAAGGTGTGAGAACGGAGTAAGACCTTGAATTAAACAACAATTTGACATGGTTTATATAATTATGTACATGTTGTGCCCCTTGCCCGGGAACGGACAATGTCATATGACTTTGTATGAGTATATATACCCCGTAGGAGAGCGTTTAAGATGCACATTTATACAGAGGTCTATGGAAGAAATGTCAATAAAAGTCGATTTTTGTAAAATAAAATCACCAATAATTTTTTGATTATTTAACCAATTTTTGGGGGGGTTAAAAGGTATGATTAATAACTTATTTTTATTTTTATTCATTTTTAATTTTATACATGTTGTCTGACTTTTGATGGGAGGTCAATGAACCTTGTAAGCATCTTGGGTACCCATTTAAACACATTTAGATAATACAGACAATGCCTTTACAATTTCAGAACCAAGTAAACATAACTAAATGGTAAGATGATTAAAAGCAAACATTGGCCTACACTTCTATTATACTGGTTACTTTATCCCAAACCAGATTAAGTGGGTCTTGTTCACTACTAGCATGAGTGTGTGCGTTCAGTGTTGCCAACTTAAACTCCCAAACCAAGGCTCAAGCGCTCTCTCATTTATTGTTTGCCAATAGAAAAATATATGTATATAGTCTGACTTCTAAAAATAAGCCCAATTCCGCGATAGCGGCTGCATTGGCAATCCATATTCCTCTATATAAGTTTGACAAAGGCAAAACGCACTAAAAATGGATACCAAAAAATACTCAAATTTCTGAAAAGTAAACATCAGCGCCCATGTTGCTCCTAAGCTCCAAATAGCCAATTATTGCCTAGCCATGCTGAGATGTAAATATACTAACGGCAACCACCCACTTGGTTTGGTACTTTGGTATGGTTTGGTTTAGTTTGCTTGAGCAATCTTCGTTTTCAATACTGGTTAGACCCAGTAATAAGGGTCGTAATTCCGAAAATAAAATAAGGATCGTTATTCCGAAAATAAAAAAGGGTCGTTATTCCGAAAATAAAATAAGGGTCGTTATTCCGAAATTACAATAAGGGTCGTAATCCCAAAAATGTAATAAGGGTCGTTATTCCGAAAATAACATAAGTATTCCGAAATACGAGGTCATTCAATAAGTTCTACCTCCTACCTCATAACTTTGTTATTATATAAGCCAGTTTTATGAAATATTACACAATTGTATCTTGGAATCTCAGCTACAGATTTATTGTAAATTGATCCAAGTAATGGTTGTACTATTCTGGAGATGCATTGAAAACCGAACATCCATTTACTGTGACGGAAACGGATGAAAACAGCAAAATATCGCCGAAGTATTATTAATTTGGCCTATGTTTAGAGATGAAACGTACCTATTGGTCAATTATAACCGTTCTAAATGTCAGACTATAAATAATAAAGTTGATTGATTTCTTCTAAAAAAATGCCCTCTGATTAGCCAGAACCAGATCAAGACAACCATACAGTTTACCCCTTCCTTGGCATGCCTAGAGAACCCTGCAAAAGTCATACTTGATTTTTATGAGAACTAAGAGATCTTCAATATACAGGGCTAAAACGAGGGATAGCAGGTCTCTTGAAGAGACAATTCTTATCCTTACCCTTCTTCCTCCTTTTCCAAGGGACACACAGTAGTGTTGAC
>CM069442.1:71143861-71175857 GCA_035610835.1 Ophiura sarsii | reverse complement strand
TAACAATTCAATATGACCAAAGTGATGTATTCTCACCTCTGACAGTGTGACGGTGTGTATGGGGGCCTAGATTTAAGATTTTTGAAAAAATATACAGTGTCAGTCCAAGAGGTGCGCACCCCCTAAGATTTTAAGATGTTGGTTTTACATACACTACATAACAATTTAATATGACCAAAGTCAAGTATTTCTCACGTCTGACAGTGAGACGGTGTGTAGGGGGGGGGGGGGGGACACTTTCCCCTAAGAAAACAATTTTTCTAAAAAAAGACAACACAAATTTGTTAAAATGTTCGATCATGATATTGGTATTATGGACCAAACCAGTGGCGTATCCAGGGGAAGGGGGGGGGGGGGGGGGGCATCCCCCATTGAAAAAGAGTTTAAAAAAGGAGGGAGAGGAGAAGAGGAAGAGGATAAGAAGGAGGAAGAGGATAAGAAGGAGGAAGAGAAGGAGGTAGGAAGAGTAGGGACATATGCGGCGCAAATGGGGGTGGGGGTTACGGGTGCTGGGGGCTTTTTGTGCTCGATTCGCGCTCACTTTTTTCAACATAATGGATCTCTAAACACACCAAATATTCTAAATAATATGTGGGACGTTAAAAACGTCATACTGGACCACTTATAGTGTTAGAAATATCAATTTTTGCGTACATCGCGCGCATTAGTTTGAATGTTTCATTATTCAAGCTTAACAAGATGGCATTGCAGGACAGTTTTGCATGACCATTTTATTTCAAAAAATGAAAAATTGTGCGCGCTCCGCGCGCATATTTTATACATGATTTAGCATTATAATGGCCCTAGAACCATGCAAAATATTCTAAATATTATGTTGGTGACGTTAAAAACGTCATACTGGACCAATGTAAGTGTTAGAAATGTCATTTTTGCGAACATTAGTTTCAATGTTTCATTATTCAAGCTTGACATGATGGCTTCAGGACAGTTTTCCATGACCATTTTAGTTCAAAAGTCCAAATTTTGCACGCTCCGCGCGAATATTTTCTGCACGTTTTAACATTATATTGGCCCCCAGACCCACTAATATTCGAAATATGTGGGGGCATGGAAAACTGTCCTGAAGACACCTTGTTAAGCTTAAATAATCAAATATTCAAATTAATACGTGCGCGGATCGGGCAAAAAATTGCATTTCTAACACTAATGGTCCAGTTAACGTCCCCCACATAATATACAGACTTTTTGGTGTGGTTTTTGTATTAAAACTTTGGTCCAGTATGATGTTTTTTTTAACGTACCATTTTAGTCAAAACTTTGCACGCTCCACGCGCATATTTTCTACAGGTTTTAACATTATAATGGCCCTCAAACCATACCAAATATTCTCGATATTATGTGGGGGACGTTAAAAACATCATACAGGACCATTTAAGTGTTAGCAATGCCAATTTTGCGTGCTTCCCGCGTATTAATTTCAATATTTCTTCATTTAAGCTTAACAAGCTGACTTCAGAGCTTAACAGCTGACTTCAGGACAGTTTTCCATGAACAATTTTCTTTCAAAAACTCAAATTTTTTGTGCGCTCCGCGCGAATACAGGATTTAACATCCTCAAACCACACCAAAAATTATAAATATTATGTGGGGGACATTATTATCATACTGGAACATTTGTGTTAGAAATGCAATTTTTCCGCGCTTCGCGCGCGTATTAGTTTCAATATTGCATTATTTAAGCTCAACAAGATGCCTCCAGGACAGTTTTTCATGACCATTTTAGTTCATAAATTCAAAAATGTACGCCCTCTGCGCACATGTTTTCTAGAGGTTTTAATATTATATTGGCCCTCCAACCACACCAAATACCCTAAATATTATTCGGGGGACGTTTTTTAAGTGTTAAACTCACAATTTTTTCGCGCTTTGCGCGTATTTGGTTCAACGTTTCAATATTTAAGATCAACAAGATGGCTTCAGGTGTTTTTTGCCCCCCCCAATCAGAACAGTTCTGGATGCAGCCGATGTTCTGCTCCATGAACCCCGCCAAGGGCTTTGCCCCGGACCCCACGCCGAAGTGTTGAAGACTTACAAATTTACAGCAAACCCCCATCAAAAATATATTTCCAAGGGCCCTGATATTCCTAGGCCTTTATCTTGCCTTAGCGGCTTACCATGGGGACCAATTGCCATATCGGCTCCGGTCTTAATTATTCCTTATTTTTAGGCCTCTGTTTCTGATATTCCTAGGCCTTTATCTTGCCTTAGCGGCTTACCCAGGAGGACCAATTGCCATAATGGCTTCGGTCTTAATTATTCCTTATCCTAAGCCTTCTATTCTGTGATTATCCTAGGCCTGTATCCTGCCTTCGTGGCTCAAACATGGGGGACCAATGGCCATAATGGCTTCGGTCTTAATTACCCTTATTTTAGGCCTTGTTCATTGCTGTTCCTAGGTCCAGTACCTTGGCCTTTACCTTGGTTTTAATACTCTGTATCGGAATACTGAGATACATTAAATGAGCAAATTTCTCTCCCATATACCTCATTCATAACTTTTGAGTGGATACCTTTAAAGTTATGATGGCTTTTAAATGACCCAGCGAAAAAGTTGTAGCAAGTGAATTTAAGGTTAGTGACTGCCTACGAACTATTTTGTCGCCCCATCGCGAGGCCTCGGGGCAATACCTTGGTACCAAACAAGTCACCGATTTCAAAAAAGAACCTTAAAATAGTCCGTTCAAAGTCACTAATCTTAATCATAACTGTCATTTAATGTTCATTGGCATCCACATTTTAATTATTAAGTTATTCTAAAGGTTTAAATTTTTGTTTTTGGAGTTCATATTTGTGTGTGATTTCCTCCTAAGGTAAATATACACCACCCCATTGACTAATGGAGCAATCTAGGGGATTCCCCACTGTGCCATTGTTTTTTTTCTTCTTTTCGGATTGACCAATAGCAGAGCAGCTTTTATTAAAGAACATTATGAGACAGACCAATCACAGTTCTCCAACTATTATGCATGTTCAGGGCCACCAATTAACCTAGTTTTTGATTTGCAAACAATCGCAGAAAATAAATAAATAAAATCACGACAGAAGTTAACCATGGCTTATACGCTCTTTTCTTCATTCCCGACCCTGTAAGAATTCACAAGCAGGACACATCAATGTGCCGATTGGATATAACAATATGAAATATAACTTCATACCCTGGACGAATAAGTTTTTGAAGCTATTTTTGTAAGCTTATTAATCATTGAAAAAGTCAACGCCAATTTCTCATCATAGGTCAAAGTCGAATCACTTCAACAACCTTTTTATGTTTATGGTCAATTGATAGGGAAATATAATCGATTCCATTCGTGGTAACAATTATAACCGCTTGTTATAGAGACGACGTTTTTCGGGGAGTACGGATTGATAGGCCTACATTGACCTTGATGATAGGGGTAGGGTTCGTTATTCCGAAGGGTCGTTATTCCGAAGGGTCGTTATTCCGAAGGGTCATTATTCCGAAGGGTCGTTATTCCGAAATAACTGTAAGGGTCATCATTCCGAAGGGTCATTATTCCGAAAATGTAATAGGGGTCGTTATTCCGAATATACAATCAGGGTCGTTATTCCGAAGGGTCATTATTCCGAAATAACTGTAAGGGTCGTTATTCCGAAGGGTCGTTATTCCGAAAATACAATAAGGGTCGTTATTCCGAAGGGTCATTATTCCGAAATAACTGTAAGGGTCGTTATTCCGAAGGGTCATAATTCCGAATTGGCAATAAGGGTCGTTATTCCGAAAATACAATGAGGGTCATTATTCCGAAGGGTCATTATTCCGAATTAACTGCAAGGGTCGTTATTCCGAAATAAGCAGGAGGGTCTTTATTCCGAAGGGTCTTTATTCCGAAAATACAATCAGGGTCAATATTCCGAAGGGTCGTAATTCCGAAAATAAAATAAGGGTCGTTATTCCGAAAATAAAATAAGGGTCGTTATACCGAAAATAAAATAAGGGTCGTTATTCCGAATATAGAATAAGGGTCGTTAATCCGAATATAAAATGAGGCTCGTAATTCCGAATATAAAATAAGGGTCGTTATTCCGAATATAAAATAAGGGTCGTAATTCCGAAAATAAAATAAGGGTCGTTATTCCGAATATAAAATAAGGGTCGTAATTCCGAAAATAAAATAAGGGTCGTTATTCCGAATGTAGAATAAGGGTCGTTATTCCGAATATAAAATAAGGGTCGTAATTCCGAATATAAAATAAGGGTAGTTATTCCGAATATAAAACTAGAGCGGTTCTCGGCTTTCGCGAATCTCGGGTTTGGCGTTTGTTGGATTGGAATGTTTGTATGATTTTGGACAAAACCTAACTGGGTCTTGCTGGTTGGTATATTATCATGGTTGTTTATGACTACGTCAACTAATTTGTTACTTCCTGTTTACATTATCATTTGGAAGATATATGATTATATAAGTCACTACAATTAGGTTTCACAAATCTGAAACATATTTAATTATTTAGGAAATAATGACTCTTAGCATTTGTATTTGAAGGATGGAAGTACTTGAATATTACATAGCAATAGCATTGTATTAGCGCATTAGAATTTATGCTTAGATTTAAAAAAAATGATGGCAGGGGAGAGCGTGGAGTGTTCGCCCCATTTTAATTTGAAATGGCCTAGAAACGTCAATTTTAAAGATTGAATGGACCTATTGACATTACATGAAAGATGGATATCTTTGGTACATACGACCGCAATTTCAGTGCCCTAGTTTTTACTGTAAAGGAATGAGTAAAGGATAAATTTGCCCCATTTTCATTTAAAATGTCCTATAAATGTCAATTTTAAAGATTAAATGGACCTATTGACATTACATGAAACAATCTCAGTACCCTAGTCCTTACTGTAAAGGAATGAGTAAAAATGAAGTCAGGTGTCAAGAACTTGCCCCGACCCCGGTTCGCCCATGGGCCGGGGCAAGTTCGCCATGGTCTCATAATTAGGCTTCATAAAGTAGTATGTATCAAATAGATAAAAACGTTTTTTATGCAATGTGATTTTCTTCCAAAATAACATTTAGAGAGTCCACAATTTAAGGGTGGATCATTTTTACGGAATATACTCGTTTGAAATTTAAAAATTATAAAAAATACCACATTTAAAAATATTATTTTCTAATTTCAGTGCTACTCCATTCCAGATAGCCTAACCATGCATGACCCACATACAATGACAAGTCGATAACTGCATCAAATCCATAACCTATCCCATGCCTACCTAATGATGTTTTACATTTAAATCGTCTGTACGAATTATCTTTAGAAAAAAATAAATATTAAAAAAAATCCACTTTTGTGATGTAAAACTGGTTTTAGATGATAAATCGACAAAATTATAAGGAGATCAGCCATGATACCATGGGAAGATCGCAACAAATAGGGGAATATATTTTGTGTTCGTCAAACTCGACCAGTGGCCGCAATGATGAGAATCATGTGGTGGGTGAATCTGCCCATAGGGTGTAGACTCCCCGCTCTCCCCTACATTTAACAACATGATTGTCTATTGTGATTTTAACCTGTTATATGGACTACTCCTTCATCTCCTAAGTTGGTGGCATACAAAATTGTGTGCTGGTATTGTTGGGGATTCATGGTTATACACCACAGGAGAACGTGGTACTTCAGCGGACCATCATCTGTTATATAGTCCACTCCTTCATCTCCTATCTACTGATGACAGTTTATGGCTTCATCTGCTTTGTAGGTCACCCCTTCATTTACTGATGACTATCCATGGCTTCATCAATTATGTAGACCACTTGATCATCTCCCATCTACTGTTGACAGGTCATGGCTTCATCTGTTATGCAGTTCACCCTTTATGTTCTATCTACTGATGCCAGTTCATGGCTTCATCTGTTATGTAGTATACTCTTTATCTCCTATCTACTGATAACAGTTCACGGATTCATCTCTTTTGCAGTCCATCCTTCATCTCCTATCTGCTGATGACAGTTCATCGTTTCATTTGTTTTGTAGTCCACCTTTCATCTTCTATATACTGATGCCGGTTCATGGTAGTGAATGTTATAGTGCACTCCTTCATTTTCTACTAATGACATTTCGTGGCTTCATGACTCCATCTGTTTTGTAATTTACCTCCTATCTGCTGACGACAGTTGATGATATCATCTGTCTTGTAGTCCACCCTTCATCTTCTATACGGATGACAGTTCATGGCTTCATGTTTTGTAGTCCACCCTTCATCTTCTATCTACTGATGACTGTTCATGGCCTCATATGTTATGTAGTGCACTCCTTCATCGTCTTACTACTGATGAGACAGTTCTTGACTCCATCTGTTTTGAAATTCACCTCCAATCTACTGATGACAGACAGTACATGGCTTCATCTGTCTTGTAGTCCACTCCTCCTACATCTTCCTTCTACTGATGACAGTTCATGGCTTAATCTGTTATGTAGACGACTCATTCATCTCCTATCTACTGATGACAGTTCATGGCGTCATCTGTTATGTAGTCCACTACTTCACCCCATATCTACACAACAGTTCATGGTTTCATATTTTTTGTAGTCCATCCCTTCATCTCCTATCTACTGATGCCTGTTCATGGCTTCATCTGTTATTTAGTGCACTCCTTCATTTCCCAACTACTGATGACAGTTCATGGATTCTTCTGTTATGTAATCCACTGCAGTCCACTCCGTCATCTACTGATGACAGTTCATGACTCCATCTGTTTTGTAATTCACCTCCTATCTAATAATGACAGTTCAGGCTGTTTTGTAGTCCACTCTTATCTACTGATGACAGTTGATGGCTTCATCTGTATTGTAGACAACTTAAACATCTTCTATCTCCTGATTGTTCCTTGTGTCCAATCCCATTCCGACTTCAAAGGTCTTATCACAAACTAACACCCCCCGTAAAAATCTCCGCTTTCTCAGCTGGCAGGGTGGTTAAAAATAATTGCACTGTATTTGTTTTATATTTTAACATAAGATTGTTTCATAATTAATAGACTCAATAAAAAATAGAACAAAAATCACTATCTACATGTAGTAATTGATGATTTGTATTGTCATGTCAAAAATAGAAAATTAAGGGAAAAAATAATTAAGCGGTGGCGAAGATGGAGGGAATTAGAACTTGAATATGAAATGATCGTGTCCACGCGGCGACTGGAACCACCGAGACTCCTGAATAAAGACGCACGTTCTTCTGACATTAGGGACCGTTCATTATTTCCACAGGAGGCGGGGGGGGGGGGGGGGGGGGGGGGGGGAGGGGGGTCACACGTTTTTTCCTAATCAAGAGGGGGTCATACTGCTTTTTACAGTTCAAAAGCTAATATATTCACGCGCTACACGCGCCATACGTTGTGTCTGGTTGGCTCACTTTTTATATCTCGCCCCTCCAATGAAAATTCTAGCTACGCCACTGATAAAAATGATAACATTTTGACACCCTCTCTGCAACTACAATAGTGTAGACCCAATGAGCTTCCAGGTCCCCACCAGGAGTCCTTATTTTTATGTAGGGGCCCTGACCTTGACTATCATCCAGGGAATTGCATCAACTTGGGGGATTTAGGGTTTTAATTAGCTTAATGTCTATTCAATTTCAAAACCAAATTATTACAAAATGATTAAAATGACTAGAAATATCATTTTAGAAACCCATTTAAAATCAGACGCAGCAGATAGAGCCTATAGTCGGTGTATGGATAATGTGCCTGCCGCCCCCACCCCCAGGATAATCCTACAAACACAACTGCCCATTCGACATTTCAAGCTCACCTCATTTTGTCATCCCAAACAATAACAAATGTTTACTTTTATTGTCATATCAAAATTGGCAAATTGGTCTGATGAATTGTGTTTCTCCCCCCCCCCCCCCCCCCCCCCCCCACCTTCCCCGCTTGCCCTCCCATTATTGAATGCGATGCCACAGCATACAAACCTGTACATTGTATGGACTTGACTATGTTGTATTGTGGGTGTTTCCGATATGCGTGTTAAAAAATAATTTTTGAGTGAGAATTATTTGTGTATTATTATAGACCATGTCACCTCTATTGTGACAACTACTATTGGGGTAGTATTGTGTTACATCTATGTGCTGGTCACCCCGCCGTGGTTAAGCTGTTTATTACATCCTGAGCACAAACTGTTATATAAAGTCATCTTGATGTTTTCAGTTTAGACCATGTTTAGCACGTAATCCTTACCGCATTGCGCACATGCGCACTGGGTGTAGGCTAGCAACCCCTGCACCTGTAATCTTATTGCTACAAGTCTCAAAACCAAGCCTCGAAAGAAAACGGACGGATCAAAACGGCATCGACAACGAGAAACGTAATTGCAAATAATGGAGGTCAACATACGT
This sequence comes from Ophiura sarsii, assembly GCA_035610835.1. Classification (NCBI taxonomy): domain Eukaryota; kingdom Metazoa; phylum Echinodermata; class Ophiuroidea; order Amphilepidida; family Ophiuridae; genus Ophiura; species Ophiura sarsii. The sequence goes on along the minus strand of CM069442.1, from coordinate 71,167,468 downwards.
GGACTTCGTTTAAACATCGGAGAACTTGCCAACATTTGCTCAATAAAGAAACCATCTATTGTCATTGTTGTTGAAACCTTCCTTGATGAGACTGTACCTGATGGAGCTGATTGCATATCTATTCCAGGCTACTCCATGTGCTGTCGCAGAGACAGAAAGGCAACTTCTGGTGGCGGCATTGCTGTCTACTGTTTAGAAGGGATTACCATACACCACGACCCAAGAAATGATCCAAAAGACTACGAACTCATCTGGTTCACAGTAGCTCTGAAATCCCAAAAGCTACTGATTGCCGCTGTTTATAGAACACCTAGTGATAGCAATGATGTCATCGACTACCTGGACTCAAACACTCTTCAAAAAATGAGCACACTTGGAGCCAACTCAATTATGCTTGTCGGTGATTTCAACGTCCACCAAACTGACTGGTTAGGAAGTCGCACCACTGATGCAACTGGGCCCTTCAACTACAATCTTGGAAAAAAGTCCTTGGAACGCGAACGCTGAGCACACGTGTTGGGTATTGTGTGCATGTATTGATACTTAGTGTCGTCTGTTATAAACAGAAATTGTTCAAATTAGATTTTTCCTTCCCCACCCTCCCATCGATCAATCAATGTTGGGACACTCTGGCAAGCTGCAGGAGCCACTGGCCTTGGTCAACATTGTACGGGGGAGTGGGGGTGATCCGTTAATCACACGCAAGTGTTCCAAGACTTTTTTCCAGGATTGTATAAGAGGAATGCAAAATATTTGATCTAAATTTTGTTTTTCTATCATAAATCAAAAACCGAATGTCGTATGAATCTCATATTACACACGATTTGAGTTAACAATAAGGGCATCACAAATATGATAAGAATGAGGATGGGGAATTAATTTTATTTAGGGAGTGATCACTGAAAAGCAATTATTTGTGTCATATTTAACTACAATTTGACCCGTCTCTTGATCCCGCGCGCAATAATCTGATGTTTATAAATTAATAAAGCAAAAGTATAGAGTTCTTGCTGCGAAATTAACATTTTTATCCTTTTAATAATGTTATCACATTGCCTATTTGTTTGTTATTTGAAATATGAAACTATACATTTACACTTTCCACGCGGCAGGCGTCTGCAGACGACAATCCAAAATTGCACAATGTTTTAAAAATGTAAAAATGATTGAATGTCATTTTACCAATATTTGGAATCACCTTGTGAAATGCATTCAAATAAGTAAAAACGTGCCTATTATGTGTTCAGTTATCCTTGAGATAGACATAAAATAAAAATAGCCGCGTTGAAAGTGTTAAAATTAGCCGAGTGCAGTAAACGTTTATTTGCAATACTATTCCTATCTATTGAAGATAGCTCATAACAGAAAAAAAGAAAAAAAGTCACGCCATGAAAGCGACTCGAATCAACGCCAAGCAGGTTATAAATGGTGCCAAAGAACGCTCCTATCGATTAGGCCAAGCGGTCAGTGCTTACACAAACGTGGATTTGTTTTATTATACATGTTATAGTAATGCACATAGTTAAACAACTGGTACACTCACTTCAAAAATCTACTTGGGAGCCCACCACATATAAGTAATGAGGATGAGGAAATTGCTCCAATACTATCAGATCTCAACATTAAGGTAGGAACCTTTGACTTGGAGGAATATGAGAAGGCTAAGAAGGCACTAGTAGAGGGGAAAAGCTGTGGGGAAGATGGTATTACACCTGAAATGCTCAAAAGATGTGATTTGGATAACATCATTCTCGACTTCTGCAATGATGCCTTGTTGAACGGGAAAAGCCAGAACAGTGGTCCATTCTCAACATAGTACCAATACCGAAATCAGGTGATCTCAGCTTGGGGGTAACTACCGTGGAATAAGCCTGAGTTCAATTGTTGCCAAGCTATACAACAAGATGATACTCAACAGAATTAGACCGGAGCTTGACGTCCACCTAAGAGCTAATCAAAATGGCTTCAGAGTAGGACGTACCACTGTAGGTCATATACTTGCCCTTCGAAGAATTATTGAGGGAATAAGATCAAATCACATGCCAGCCATCATAACCTTTATCGACTTCAAGAAAGCGTTTGACACAATACATAGGGGACGAATGCTGCAAATATTGAAAGCCTATGGAGTACCTGATCAGCTTACAAATGCGATAGCAGACATATACAAAGACACCAAGGCAAAGGTCATATCACCAGATGGAGAAACAGAAGTGTTTGAGATACTGGCTGGAGTATTACAAGGAGACACCCTGGCTCCATATCTTTTTGTCATTGTTCTTGATTATGCCCTAAGAGAGGCCATAGATGGCAGAGAAGAAGAGCTAGGATTCCACCTAACAAAAAGAAGCAGCAGAAGAATAGGACCAACCGTAGTAACAGACTTAGACTTTGCTGATGACATTGCACTGTTGTCTGAGGAAGTGTCTCAAGCACAATCACTACTCAATAGAGTGGAGACTTCAGTGGGAAGAGTTGGGCTCAAAATGAACGCTGCAAAGACGAAGTACATGTCCTTCAACCAGACGCAAGTACCTGTAATTACCACAAGTGAAGGCATGCGCCTTGATAAAGTGGAAGACTTCAAATACCTTGGAGCCTGGATGAACAACACTGAAAAGGACATCAAAACACGCAAAGCAGCTGCATGGAGAGCTTGTGGCAAACTTAGTCAGCTATGGAAGGCTAAATCATTATCCAGAAAGCTCAAAGAAAGACTATTCATAGCTACAGTAGAATCCGTCCTCCTTTATGGATGTGAGGCATGGACAGTCACCCCAAAGCTTGGTAAACAACTGGATGGATGCTACACTAGGATGCTAAGATCTGTGTTCAACATCAACTGGAGTCAGCATGTGACAAATAAGGACCTGTATGGGGACATGCCAAAAGTCTCGGACAAGATCAGAGAACGCAGAGCAAGATTTGCTGGACACTGCTTCAGAGGGTCCAAGGAGTTTGTACACAAACTTATACATTGGATCCCAAAGCACGGAGCAAGAAAGCGTGGTAGACCAGCCCTGACCTACATTGACATACTCAAACGTGATACAGGACTGCAGGTGGAAGAAATCAAGACAGCTATGTTGGATAGGAAGATCTGGAGAGGCATTGTGGTTCGGAAAAATCATCCGCCCTAAGTCAAGTAAGTAAGTCAAGTAATGCATTATTGCAAAGTGTCACATACTTTACTAACATTTTACCAACAATTTACCATTAGGACATTTTGCTTAAAATAGGCAATTAAACGTTTTTTCATACTGTCTTTGAGTTATCAAGATATGCATATGTGTTAGCTATACCAATCATGCATGTTGTAACTCCGAAATATAAGCCGCATGGGTCACATCTACTCATTTTGATAACAGTTTACCCTTTTTTGAAATGAAAACCAAATGTGTAATAATATTATACTACAAAAACAACGGTAAAGTGTCCAATGAACACGTGTTTCAAGGCAACACTTTACCGTACACTTTACCATTACCGTCTCAACTCGTCTGATGATTACTTTGTGAATAAAGCTAAATTCATTTATCGCAGCGCTAGTTTAATCAATAAATACAATAAAATATATTAACTTAAATGGTTTATTTATGTATTCACGTATATTAGGCTTATATATTACTTAAATGGTTTATGTATTCACGTATTTAGTTGTTTGGGTTGTTTTTTGAGGATGGGATTGAACTGAAGGCCTATAGATAATATTATCGCCGTGCTTACTCATCTGACTCATTAGCTCAGTTGGTAGAGCGCTGGTCTATAACCATCCAGAGGTCCCATGTTCAAATCCTGGATGTGCAATTTTTTGTACTGACTATCATTTATAATTTGTGGAGTAAAAAGAAACATTTACTCATCATCCAACCATGTCCAACTATTGTTTTTCCAATTATTTTCAAATATTTCCAAAAAATAAATACCAACAGTTTTGAAGAAAAAAAATGAATAACGTGTCGTGATAAATACCAGCAATTTCAAAAAACTGTAGGCAAAAACGCCCTTTGACAATTTGAGCCAAAAAAATGTTGGTTATGTGGAAATGTAGAACTAAATCCAAATTTAGTTTTTCAAAATTTCTTTTTGATAAAACAGCCAACAAGTGTACGTATAGACCTATGAACATTCGAGCTGAAATAAAAGTGTTTTGAAAAAAAGGTGTTTTTTCTTGCATTTGTTCTTTGTGATTATTGGGCCGGGGGATTCATCGTCCCTTTGCAACATAGGTGATGCAAAACAACGACCGCAAATCAAACAAAAACAACAACATAATAACAGATGATGGGCATATGAATAATGAGCATCTATTATTATATTACAACCCGTTAGTGCAATACGAAAGATAGCTGTCGAATCTTTCAAACAGAAGTTACTGCTGATCTCAATACCGCCCTCTACTTCCGGTGGTATTCACTACAAAAAGCCAGTGAAGAGGTCAGATGTCAACTAGTCTGATGAAGTGCTCAGTGAGCATGAAACGTTACGTTTAAACTGTAAGTATAATAAGCTTATTATACTTACCACCTTGGATTTGTAAAAAGAAAAAATCAACCTTTCTACTAGAAGTTACTGCTATCTACTGAAGATAGTTATTTACAAGTAGGCCTAAGTTGTTTTACAATTATTTGTGTTATTTTCAACTCCATATATAGATTCCGTTACTTTAGATACTCTGTTGCATATCTGACAATACATGAATAAATCCCGTAGGAGTATCTGAAAACGCTACATTATGCATTGCAATAATGGGCAATTATTATACATCTTCGAAATGCATTAGTTAGTATAGGGAATTGTTTTCACTGAATGTTCCCGTAATAAATGAATGTCTTTATAAAAAGAAATACTGGGGTTGCCAAGCCTATGGTCCACTGCCAAATACTGTGCAATTTGAGATACATGTGACATTTAGTTTTCGGGATATGATAGAAAAACCAAATTTAGATGATATTTTTTGCAATCTGCGTATACAATCTTGGAAAAAAGTCCTGGGAACGCGAACGCTGAGCACACGTGTTGGGTATTGTGTGCATGTATTGATACTTAGTGTCGTCTGTTATAAACAGAAATTGTTCAAATGAGATTTTTTCTTCCCCACCCCATCGACCAATGTTGGGACACTCTGGCAAGCTGCAGGAGCCACTGGCCTTGGTCACCATTGTACGGGGGAGTGGGGGTGACACTTTTCCGTTAATCACACGCAAGTGTTCCAAGACTTTTTTCCAGGATTGTAGCTAACACTCTAGGATTACAACAGATCGTCAAAGAACCCACTCGATTGGACCAAATCCTGGATCTTGTCATGACTGATCTGCCAGCAACTTCAACCACATCTGCTAGACTGGGCACCTCAGACCACAACCCTGTGCTGGTGTGCTTAGATGTTCCAGTATACAGAGACAAACCACACAGGAGGAAAGTCTGGAGATACGATAAGGCCGATTATTGGGGATTAAGAGGTCACCTTGCTTCCACAAACTGGTCAAGTGTATTCCAAAAGAAAGATCCTGAAACTGCTTGCTCTAATGTCACCAATATCATCTGCGATGCTATCGACCTGTTCATCCCAAGTAAGACAGTCACCAATAGGACCGGAGACAAGGTTTGGTTCAACGATGAATGCCGTAGGGCATCTAAAAAGAAGCATCGTCTCTTTAAGAAAGCCAAAAAGGATCAAACTGATGCCAACAAGGCAAAGTTTGCTGAAGCTAGACATTCCTACAACCAAGCTGAGAAGCAAGCTAGGAGATCTTACGACGCCAAATTGAGAAAAGATCTCGCAGACAAAACGCTGAGCAGCAAAAAAATGGTGGAGAATCATCAACACTCTCTCTGGCAAAACAGCTCGATCTGAGATCCCAGTGATCGATCATCAAAACGTTACCCACATCACAGCAAGGGACAAGGCAGAAGCTTTTTGTCAGACATTTGCAGAAAAATGCAGACTCCAAGGTGCTAAAGACCAGGCCCCAAATGTTCATACTTCAACAAACAAATCTTTTGACAAGATAGTCTTCAAACCTAAGGATGTGAGAAAACTACTAAAACACCTCAATCCAGATAAAGCCAATGGACCAGACCTTATCCCAACCAAGGTTCAAAAGGAATGCTGTGCTGAGCTCGCCAGCCCGCTCTGCAGGCTTTTTGACCTTTGCTTCAAGCATGGTTTGTTTCCAAACCAATGGAAGATAGCCTCGGTCACTCCAATTCACAGAGAGGTTCCAAGACTGACCCAACAAAGTATCGTCCCATCTCGCTGCTAAGCAAGATCATTGAAGCTGTAGTACAGAAACAACTCCAACGCTTTCTTCTAAGCAATAACCTGATTTCCAGCAGACAGTTTGGATTTAGAGCAGGCCACAGCACAGCTGATCTCCTCAACATCCTGTCACAGAAGTGGAACCACTCCCTAGACCAAAGCGATGAAGTTTGTGTCATCGCCCTTGACATTAAAGGAGCTTTCGACAAGGTATGGCATAACGGACTCTGCTCGAAACTGTTGGCTAAAGGTGTTACTGGAAGACTGCTTTCGTGGATAGACAACTATTTATCTGATAGATCCATCAACGTCGTCATGTTAGGTTAGGCACTGCTCCAATAAATGCTTCTGTTCCACAAGGATCTATCCTTGGCCCACTACTGTTCTCTGTTTTTATTGATGACCTTGTAGATGTTTGTGACAACGAGCTATATCTATATGCCGACGACTCAACACTCTTTGCACCCATTAAGTCATCAACCGATCCCAACACAGTAGCTGCTAGTCTCAACAGAGATCTAAGCAACATGAAAGTATGGGCTGACGAATGGAAAGTGACCTTTGAGCCTACCAAATGCAAGACCATGGTAATCTCCAGGAAAAGATCCCCATCTGAACTTGATATCTACTTTGGAGAGTGCAAACTACCATCTACAAAAGAACTGGATATCTTGGGCGTCACCATTGAGAGCAAGCTTACCTGGTCAAAGCACATCTCAGGCATTGCAACTAAAGTTGGTCAAAAGCTTGGCGCTCTACGCAAAGTTGCAAATACACTGGAGGATAAAGGTAGATCTAATGTCTGCAAGTCGCAAGTCCACAGCATTATGGAGTATGCTTCACTAAGCTGGGCGAATGCTTCACCCACCATCCTAAGCCAGTTTGACAACATCCATAAGAAGGCACTTAGAATCATTGGAGTTAATGAAGCTACTACTCCTTCACAGCTCAAAATTGACAGCCTGCTTCACAGGCGACAGGTAGCAGCGGCTACGGTCTTGTACAAGATGCATATTACCAACTGCCCACAAGATCTAGCAGGGTTACTTCCCGCACCATATGTCCAACGCCGTGCTACCCGTTCGAGCGTATCAATGCCAGTTCGTGCTCTTTCTCTGCCGACAGCCACTGCTGTTCCCTAATGGAATAGTCTTCCAGATGATATTGTTGGTAACATTTCAGCAGCTGGAATACAGGCTTTCAAGTGCCGTGTGCACGGTCATCTTCTCTCAAACTCTTAACTTGTCATAGCCTTCACACTCTTTCATGACACCCTTCATTCAAGTCCTTTCAACATCCGACTGATACATATAATAGCATGGTGGTCATGGGTTAAGTGTAGGTTAATGCTTGGTGGTCCTGTAAAGCATGTAGCCAGCTGGGCTGGGGATACGGTCACGCCCCAACAGGTGACAACAGGCAGCTCCTGGTAGATTTAGTTCCCAAGTTTGTTGTGTAGGTTCTCTTGATGCCCATCAGACCTCCAGATATGATTATTTTTCTATAATTTATATTTTGATGTTGTTCTCTAATTTTGGGCTTTTATCTTATTATTATGTCACTTTCATTGGCATTTTTAACCTCTGCCCATGTGTGTGTCTTGTTTTATGCATATTTTCTGAGTTGCAGTGAACCAATTGATTGGCCTTTCAGAGCTCTCTTTCGAGAGTTACCAGTTTAATTTGTTATCACTCTGGTCATTAACCTTGTTAATGTCTATTGGGCTATTGTTCACATTTGCGCTTTATATACAAAAAAAACCAAAAAACCCTCATGGCCTTCAAATTGAAGGTATGTTCATTGTTGATCAACAATGTTAAGTGCCCGGTTCCATTCCATGCGTGGGGGAACATGCATTGACTTTTGCATCCACTGCTGTTGTTACAGATGACTGTGTATGGTTTTAGGCAAGCGTTTGTTTACTTGGCTGCTGTGACAGGACGGGCGGGGGCAGGTGCTACTACTGGCGGACGGGACTCGGAGGCAATGTGTTAATGATAAAGGTGTGAGAACGGAGTAAGACCTTGAATTAAACAACAATTTGACATGGTTTATATAATTATGTACATGTTGTGCCCCTTGCCCGAGAACGGACAATGTCATATGACTTTGTATGAGTATATATACCCCGTAGGAGAGCGTTTAAGATGCGCATTTATACAGAGGTCTATAGAAAAAATGTCAATAAAAGTCGATTTTTGTAAAATAAAATCACCAATAATTATTTGATTATTTAACCAATTTTTGGGGGTTTTAAAGGTATGATTAATAACTTATTTTTATTTTTATTCATTTCTAATTTTATACATGTTGTCTGACTTTTCATGGGAGGTCAATGAACCTTGTAAGCATCTTGGGAACCCATTCAAACACATTTAGATAATACAGACAATGCCTTTACAATTTCAGAATCAAGTAAACATAACTAAATGGTAAGATGATTAAAAGCAAACATTGGCCTACAATTCTATTCTATGCCGCCCCCTGGTGGCAATTCGGAATTCCATGGGAGACGATCGCGCATGCGTATAGCCAGATTGCGATCGACTTTTAGCAGTACAAGTCAGACTCTAGAATTCGTGCAATAGAAAATTAATAAATTTGGGTTTATTCGCTGAATAAACTTACTAAACCTAATGCCAGTATGGCTAAAGGTGACAAAGAATGCAAGGGTGTTGATGATACCCCCAAAGACAAAAAGGGTAAGGGTAAACCCGATGGTAATCCCGCTGGAAAATTACCAAATAAAACTGCCAATGGCGGTAATGCTAGTAAAGACCAAGTCAAGCGTGGTCCTATACCGAGCGCTGCTGGTGCTCCGCCAAAGAGCGATAATTTGCGGGCTGAAGTGTCAGCTTTAGCTCAGAGTATGGAAAAACTTGTTAAGGAGGTTGTTAGCCTCAAACAGGGTCAACCACCCCCGGTCCCAGTTGACCAGTACCCTCCAGTTGAAGGGGACTATTTTTACCCCGCGTAATATTATGATGAACCCTATGGGTATCATGAGGCAACGGCGGACTACCAACATTATTTTGGTGAGTCGGTCGAGGGCAGTGCCCCGGATGTGGATCGCGAGCCTGACCCGGCTGAGGTCATGGACATTAGCGAGGATGTAAACAAGACGGTCTCGGAATCCGGGAATGATGATATCGTGAGCAAATTCGACAAGTTTTTGGAGGATTTAAATGTGAAAGATAAAGTAGAATTTGGCCCAAATGTAGAGCCAGGTTTGGCAAAAGGTGTAAACAAGATGTTTGCAAAAGGGATGGAGATGGAAACATTTAAACAGATGACGGAGCAAATAAAAAGACCGGCAAATTGCGATGCAGTTACACCAGTGAAGGTTGATAGTATAGTATGGAACTTACTAAAGCAACCTACAAGAAAATTTGACGAGCGTCTTCAAGTAGTGCAAAACGCCATGAGCAAATGTGCTTGTAATATGACCAGCATGGTCAATAAAATGCAGAGTGAGTTATCCACGTCTGCTGTAGACCAGGCTCAATCTGATAAGGGAGTGTTCATAAATACTTTGGTGGGGGGGTTGGAAAATATGAGGGGGGGGCCAACCAAAAAAAGGTTCTTAAAAGGGGGGGTCAGGGAAAAAAGTGCTTGTATAGGGGGGGGGGGGGGGGGGTCAACAAAAAAAGGTTGGTATTGTTTACAGCCAAAATGTATCTCAATCGTGACAAAAATAGGTGTAAAGTCAAAAAATTTCGCGCACTACGCGCGCGTATCTTGACTCATAACAATCTTGTTGGTTCATTTTATTTCCCGCCCCCCCCCCAATATCAATAACCTATATAGCTACGCCACTGGAGCCTAAAACATTTGAAGATGAAGAGGATGCAGATAAAGAAGAAGAGGAGGACATACTGTACATGTACCACAGCGATCACGAGTGTCGGGCAGGATTATAAAGAAGAAGACCTACACTGATTTTGTTTGACTTTTCAATTGTGTTATATTATATATCTTTAATAAATAGTTTGATATAACCCACCTACCATAATAAAAGTGATTGTGACTATGTCTATAGGTTTATATAGAATGTTGTTATTGTTTCTGTTATATAACGTGAACAGACGGGGGGGGGGGGGGGTCAACACAAAAAAAAGTTTCTTGAAAGGGGGGGTCAAGAAAAAACCCAACCCTATTTGGGGGGGGGGGGGGTCAAAAAAAAAATGTCCATGGCTCAATTGTTTCCAACCCCCCCCACCAAAGTATTTATGAACACTCCCTAAGATAGAGGAACTGACAAGACTCTCTATGCAGAGCCTGGCCCTGCTAGGGCATGGGTACCACACATTGTGCCTTCGCAGACGTGAGCTGCAGAAGCCTGAAGTAGCATGGAAATATGCAAACCTGTTCTCTCCGAACATTGAACACAATGAATGGTTATATAGTGGCAATGATAACGTGGAAAAGATGGTAAAGGACATTGGCACGTCAAGTCAGGTAGCGAGTCGTTTACGTACAGGTCATGATGCAGGGTTTCCTGCAGCTAATGCTAGAGGAAGGCGAGGTGGTTACTACTCAGCACCATACCAACAGCAGAGTAACTTTGGTCCAATGCGGAGGGGTTTCACCCGTCCACGAGGTGGCAGATTTGCTAGCCCATACCCTAGAGGTAGAGGACAATTCATGAGAGCACGTGGTGCTGGCAGAGGAAGGAGAGGCTCAGATAACAGAGGTGAGGTGAGCTTTAAGCTTAAACAAGTGAATAGTAAAGAGGCAAATGTGACAGTGATTGAACACGAACCGTTCCAAGCAGGTAGAATAAAAGATTTTGTCCAGAATTGGCAGAAAATTACATCAGATGAAGAGATATTGCAAACAGTGGTTGGTTGCAAAATTGAATTTTCCAAAGCACCTCCGGTGCAGACATATAGACCAAAATCCTGTTTCAATTCTAAAGAGAAAGATACAGTAAACAAGGAAATTGAGAAATTGCTAGAAAAGCAAGTTATTGAAGTGGCATCACCTGAGAGCGGTGAATATCTGTCCACTATCTTTCTTGTACCAAAGAAAAATGGTTCATTTAGACTGATTCTGAATTTGAAAAGGTTCAATGAAAGTGTGGAGTATTTCCATTTTAAAATGGAAACATTCGATATGGCAATCAAGCTTTTGTCAAGGAATTGTTATATGGCATCCATTGATTTGAGGGATGCTTATTACGGAGTGCCAGTGCACGTGGACTTTAGAAAATATCTCAGATTTGTTTGGGATGATAAGATCTTCCAATTTACCTGCTTGCCAAATGGTCTGTCATGTGCACCGCGTATGTACACAAAATTGATGAAACCAGTGTATGCTACCTTGAGAAAAGCTGGAATATCCATTTCTGGATTTTTGGATGATCTGTTAATTGTTGCCAATTCTGCAGATAAATTAAAGTCATCAGTGCAGGAAGTAATACAGACATTACAAGACTTAGGTTTTGTAATAAATTATGAGAAATCAATTCTCTCACCATGCACAAGTTTGAAACATCTTGGTTTCATTATTGATTCGAGTTCAATGACTGTTTCACTGCCACATGATAAAGTTGATAATGTTCAAGATTTATGTAACAAATTAGTACTCAAAACTCAAGATACTATTAGAAATGTAGCCAAGGTGATTGGTACCATTGTAGCATGTTTCCCATCGGTACGTGTTGGACAATTACATTACAGGCAGTTAGAGTTACAAAAGGATGTATCATTAAAATACAGCAAAGGAAATTTTGATGCTATGATGCTGATAACCGAATCTATGAGAGATGATCTTGTTTGGTGGATAAATAACATTGATTCTCAAAGTAAACCAATAGTAGAAAGTTCCCCAGATATAAGCATAACTTCTGATGCCTCGTTAGAAGGTTGGGGAGGTACATGTGGTGATGAAAAGACTGGTGGAAGATCCCTGGTTCTTAATAAGTACATTTTAAGTATACTTTTTTGGTACTTTTATGGTACTTTTATGGTACTTTTCAAGCAAAAAGTACAATTTAAGTATACTTACAATATACTTATTTCTAGTTTTAGTAGAATTTGGTGTACTTAAAATGTACTTTTGTGTACTTAAATTGTACTTTTTCTGGACTTAGAAAATAAGGACCCCAATTAAAGGACTATTTGTATACTTAATGTGTACTTTTCTTTGACTTGTATACTTTTAACATCATCAAATATACTTAAAATATACTTATTTCTGACTCTAATCTTTTTTGGAACATGACCAGTGTACTTAAAGTATACTTTTTTGGGACTTGTGCAATTTTTAACATCATCAAGTGTACTTATAATATACTTATTTCTCGCTTGGATGTTTTTCAACATGATCAGTGTACTTAATTTGTACTTTTTTAGGACTTAGAAAATGTCTTTGCATCATCAAGTATACTTAAAATATACTTATTTCATACTTATGTTTTTGAACACAACCAGTATACTTCAATTGTACTTTTTGAGGACTAAGGCCATTATAATTTTGACATCAAGTGTTCCATACTGATTTCATACTTGATTTTCATCCTTTCTTTTAACATACCTGTGTACATGCGGGTTTATGTACTTAATAATCTTGGTCCTGGGAGGGGAAGCAGAAAAAAATCAATAGAGTATATATTCTGACCATGTGAAAAGTATGCTATTCTGCAGACCCCCCCCCCCCCCCCCCCCCCCACCCTCACCGCTGTATTTTACCAAAAACACATGGCATGCAGAGCTACCAACTAAAATAAATAGTACAGAAATTCATAAATAACTAAACCATCCCATCCCTCGATTTATCTATTATTAAATTAATTTGTAATTAATAATGAAATGACAATTAAATAATCGATCAATTATTAAATATATATTATTGAAATACGATTGATAGATACATAGATTAATTTGATAATACAATAAATACATAGATTAATTCAATTATACAATTTATATATTTATTTATGCTTTTATTATCATGAACTGTTGGAATCAGTTATGTATTTTATAAATTTATATTGATTAACCCTAACCCACCCGGTGGATTTTCCAACGAAATCTTTTTCAAGCGAAAAAAGCACACACAACAAGAGGTGCCACGCCCCGGGGTTTGAACCCACGACCTCTCGGTTGGCGGGCGGACACTCTACCAACTGCGCCACGGGGGAAGCTGTGCTGGGCGAGTGTATTCGCCCAGCTATATAGCCCGGGGCCATTATTTCAAACAAAAACCTCAGCGCCAGGTGGAACCAGGATGCTGGGAAATGGGATTTCATGGGATCTGGGGCTGTAAGGGTTAATAGACAACAATTACTTTAAGTAGTAATAATTTATTAACAATTTTATCGCATCGATTTATCTATTCAATATATTTGTAATTATCAAATGAAAAATAAATAATCGATCAATGATTAAGTAATTTTTTGTTATTGCAATACGATTAATATATATATGTAGATTAATTGAATAATAACATTGATATATTTATTATCCACTGTTGGAATAAGTATTATATTAAATTAATCTTATAGTAATTCATTAATGTATTTATTGTTTAATTAACGAATTAGTGAATAAATAAATTAATTATTGATTGATGTAGTGATTCAATTCAATAATTAAGTTGGTTTAATTGTATTTATCTATTCAATCACTGGATTAAAAATAATGAATGATGTTTTTTATTTATAGCTTAATCATTATATAAATGAACAGATAAACACATACTAGTACAATTTCAATGAAATTGATTCAATATAAAGGCCATTAATTGAAACTTTTAATCTTCCTCATTTGAGCGATGATTGTCTTTTTAAAGACTCTTCTTTTTTCTAGCAACACTTTGTTTACATAATTACACACCAGTGCACATGCTGGTTCCCTGCATCAATAGGCTCCACACAACATGGATAACTTGGGCCAGGGATCCAGGGTGCAGGGAACCAGCATACCTGGTGCATTGTTTAAATTTGTGTTTTAACTGCCGTTGGAAGTGATGTTGTGACTTATGAAAGAGGCCCGGAAAGGCTCAAAAATCATTTGAAATAACAAGAATGAGGCAATAATCAGTTAATAGGGAGACCATGCTGTTAAGGAATAACACTGCCATGACTGCATTGATTGTATAGAGCAGATTATAGTTAGTTTATGTTCAAAGATGGCGACCGATGTATGCTTGGTTGGAGTGTTGGAATGACACCATCAATAAGAATTCAACGAGACGATTCGCTGAGAAGAACTGATGAATTCCTGAAGATTAATAGTAAGGACATGTATGTATGCTTTGTTTTACAAGCATCCTGTATTTCTGTGTAAATCGATTTCAATTATTTACAAAAGTTAAGTCAAAAATAAGCTTACTCCATTGACTTCAACAGTGAAAATTATGTGGTAAATTCAAATTTATCCATACATGTTGGGATTGGTGTCAGAATATAGACCTTATTCATACTAACAAAATGGCTTTTGAATGAAGTCAAACAGACATACTGTTGCAGAGATAAAGTCATTTGAATGTTGACAATATTCTGCCGAGGATCGCCATGAGATGACCGAGGTAGGCCTGCATGCATGATCATTATTTCATAACATTTTGAAAATAAAAGTATCTCTTTTTGAAAATGGAATACATGGAAACTAAGTACTTTTCTATAAAAAAAGATGGTTCAATAATGTTAGGGATGTCCATATCATTGACTACAACAGAGACCCAAGGGTAGGGATGTTCATATCATTGACTAATGACTATAGAGGGCGACATTTTTTTTGAAAAAAGTTGACAAAAATATGTAGAAAACTTCATGTTTACCTCTTTTAAATCCAGCGGAAAAGTATGAAACAAGCTGGGTATATTCACTGATGTCTAAATAACCCCACACAAGCAACTGGACATCATGAAAGTAAACCCTTTTTTACCTAAAATGATTTAAAATGTGCATGACTTGCCCAGTTTTCAGCAATATGAGGCAAACTACTTTTGGTTACAACTTTTTTTATTATTCAGCCTGCAGACAAGGTTGAACCATCATTTTTTATTGTAAAGTACTATGTTTCCATGTAGGCCCTATTCCATTTTCTTAGATAATTTTATTTTCAAAATTTTACGAACCAAGGGTGACTTTTTTTTTGAACATTTGTTGGCCAAAATATGTGGAAAACTCCATGTTTAGGCCTACCTCTTTTAAATCCAGCGAAAAAGAATGACACGGGCAGGGATGTATTCACGAATGTCTAACTAACCACACAAACAACTGGACAACGTCATGAGAATAAAGCCCATTTAAGCTAAAAAATGTTGTAACTAATTACTATGTCACCCTTGGCAACGAGGTGGGGTTGGGGAGAGGGGGGCTGCAATTCAATTGGTTCAACCCATCCATTTCTAAAAAAAAATTGTGGGGAAATTATTGAACATTTTTAAATTGTTTTGGAGATCGTCAAATGTTGTTGAATTTCAGATTGCTATTTTAAAATGCTCATTGTGTCAAGTGTTAAGCTCAAATATTATGACGTTGCACTGACCATTTATGGGGAAACGTCGGCAGGCAGGACGTTGGGCAGACGTACATAAATTAGTGATGTTTAGCAGACATTGATCCGACTTTATGGGAAATGTGCTGGCTTGAAGAAAAAAATGAAGGGAAATAAAGTAAAAAATAAAAACAATCACCCTGAAAATGTCAAACTTGCAGAATATTAAAGATGAGTATGGTAACGTTTCTAAAAAAAACATGTTGAATTCCTAATAAACCAGGCAGAAACAGCCATGTAATTGTCCGCCTCTACAATGTATTATTGTTACACGACTGAGTATTAATAGACTACAACAAAAGACCATTTCTTTTCTGGGCATTAGTTTGCAGATATCTAAATGTCTGTTTGTGAAATGCTCTGGTGGCAGTACCAATAACAAAATGTGGTTTTATTATTATCATTATTTTGCAGATTACACAGTGGCTAATATGAAAAAGCGGAGGGAAAGAAGATCTAGCAAGTGAACTGAGGAGAGACCTGCGTACAAAAACCAACCAAAAGTGTAAGGAAACTGGCAAATACCCTGTAAGTGATTATCAAAGTAATGTAGGGTAAAGTCGCCTATTTTCGATCACCGCCTATTTTCGGTCACTTGGGCAAAATCATGTAATTGCATCGGTTGTCGCCATTTTAAAAGCAATACTGACATCAACTATGCGGCGGTTTTTTACCCGTCAGTTTATTACGACGAGGTCATTTTCATTACACGATTTGGGCGAAGTGACCGAAAATAGGCGCTGACCGAAAATAGGCGACTTTACCCTCCCTAATGTCATGAAGGGACTTTTTCACAAATATTAACTTTAGTATGAAGCAAAGCAACCAACATCATCTCAAATCACTCTGTTACTTAAGTAGGGACATGTATGTAACCCCGACAGATGTGAGAATCACAGGTGATAAACACATGAAATTTTAATGGAATGTTTGAAACAGTGACATGTCATTTTAAAAGAAACAATGTCATAGTTCCAAATTGGCAAGAGATGTTTGTTTTTTATCTCTTGCGCGCAAAAGTAATCGAAGTAAACGCACAAAATTATGGCCATGCATAAGGTTTTGGCAGCATGCATGTGGCCATGTGTTTTGAGTTGGTTGATTTTTCAGTGCTAAAATTTGTCACACATTTTACACTTAGATATATGCATCAATTTCACTCTGAGATTAAATATTTCCTCCCATGTACTATCTACCACAGAAAAAGTGTACATTTTCCGAAGGGAAATTTCACAAGGATTCCAAAAATGGTTGTTTTTTTAGTTACATGTAGGAGGAGGGGCAAGAGGGTTATTGAAAGTCAAACACCAAATATTTTTGGGAAAAATTGTCTGACTTTAGGCAATCAATTGACATCACATTTGAGTTGCTCAGCTCAAGAGCTTTTTAAAAAGGTATACTTTTACTATGATACCTGTTATAGTTTGTCTAATGTTCGAGGATCTTCGTGACGTGGGAAGCCGGTTCACTTGTGCAAGATTTGAATGTTATTATCAAACTTTCTAACTGAAGGGTAGGGCCTACTACCTACTAAGGCAAATTACCTATCAAATTAAAGCTTTTGTTGAGTACTTTAAAATAATGGTACCCTAAGGCCCAAAAAAAGAGAGTTGTGTTGCCCTCAGCGACCGACCCTAAAATCGTAAAAACTAGGGTCGCAAATTTTTTTTTTCAAAATTTTTTTTCAATTTTTTTTTTAGATTTTTTTTTAGATTTAAATTTGATTAAAAGTGTCTAAATATTATTTATTCATTTCCAGCAAGAAATAGTAACAAGCCTAAATAAATGTTTTTTAGACTATTGTCACACTAGAAACATTAGTTAAATTGACATTATGGGCATACCAATTTTGTCTTGACATAAACCATATATATTTTTCAGCAAAAAAAAAAAAAATGCATTTTTTTTTTTGAAGAAAAAAAGAGGAAAAAAAAAGGGATTTCCGACCGGCCGACCCAAATTTAAATTTTTGCCACTTGAGGGCAACACAACATTTTTTTTTTTGGCCTAAGTTCTGTGATAGCATGTTGCATTCTTGAATCATGGACAATTTTGTGAAAAGCTTGGGGAGCCGAGGCACGACAAATAAATAACAATTGTCGAACTGCAAATTGATATTTAACTAATATTGTGATTAATAATGCATTTATATTTTCATTCTTTTTAATATCTTTCAAAAGATGCAAGACATTTGAAATGTTAAAAATAACCCATCCAATATACCATTAAAATTTTACCTTTCTTAATTTTTACATACAAGTGCCTCGGCTCCCCCAAACCTATTTGTCATAAACGTGTGCATAATTCAAGAATGCAACATACTATCACAAAACTTGGGGTACCATTTTAAAGTACTCAACAAAAGCTTTAATTTGATAGGTAATTTGCCTGGGTAGGTACTAGTACCCTTCAGTAAGAAATGTTGATAAGAACGTTCGAAATCTCGCACAAGCAAACCGGCTCATCCATATTAGCTGACCAACTCAAAACACATGGGCAGGTGTCACGCATACGATGGATAGTGCGCTTGTGGCCTTGAGCGTGCCTGTGTCCTTATGTAGTTTGAGCACTGGATTGTTCTATACTTAATGTGTACATTTTTTTTAATTTTAACTTTTCAGAAAAGTCATCACGCCAATAAGACGAAAAAGAAGTCATCCAACAAGGAATGAGTTACCGTTATGAGGACATAAGAAATGAGGCAGAAGGGTGGTGGGGGCGTAATTATTAAAGGGGATACAAGTTCATCACAAGTTCAATAGTGTTGGTAGCTCTGCATGCCATGTGTTTTGGTATAATACAGCGGGGGGGGGGGTGTCTGAAGGATAGCATACTTTTCAAATGGTCAGAAAAGCATACTTTCACGTGGTCAGAATAGACTATTCACGCGGCAGCAGGTGGGTGCCACTGTACACAGACTCCCATTGCCGAAATTGAAGCCTCTAGCGTTACAGCGCCCCCGTTCCAAGAGTTACATCGCGCGTCTAAATTATGCTAATAAGTTACAAGAGTTACATCACGCGTCTAAAGTATGCTAATGATGTGCGCCGTCATCTCAAGAGTTACATCGCGCGTACTCACGCCCACATGCCCATATATGGGGAGGCTTCAATTTGCGATTCGAATGTCCCCTCCCATTATATAAGCTCCCTGGCGGCAGCCACTTTCCAAAATTTGCCACCCAAGCCTTGTTTCTTTTTGGTCTATCTGCGCCTTGGCGCACTCGATAGAACCGCAAGGGAAGCGTGGTACTAACGCGTGTGGCGTACGGATCCTTGCGCAATGCGAAAGAAGTCACGCAGGCGCAGGTAAACATAACGGGAACGAGGCTTGGGTGGCAAATTTAGAAATGGCTGCTGCGTGAATAGGGTGTATAAGTATACTTTTCGAATGGGCCAAATAAGTATACTTATTTTATACTTAGAGGGTACTTACATAGCGTTCCAATTAAGTACACCGTTCGAAAAAGTACTAAATAAGTATACTTTTCACATGGCCCAAATAAGTATACTTTTCACAATTGCCCAAATAAGTATACTTTAAAGTATACAATAAGTAAACTTATTTGGGCCATTGTGAAAAGTATACTTATTTGGGCCATGTGAAAAGTATACTTATTTAGTACTTTTTCGAACGGTGTAACTTAATTGGAACGCTATGTAAGTACCCTCTAAGTATACAATAAGTATACTTATTTGGGCCATGTGAAACGTATACTTATTTTGACCGGTTAAAAGGTATACTTATTCTGACTTGCATTTAAGTACTGTACTTATTTAGTACTTTTTCGAACGGTGTACTTAATTGGAACGCAAAATAAGTATACTTATTTGGGCCATGTAAAAAGTGTAATTTCATACGGCCAGAGTACTTATATTATAATATGATGCATGTAAAATGTATGAATTATATACCAATCTAGTGTACTCAGTCTCAAGTAATGGTCTATGTGAACACATTTGTGTATGAATAAAGTTGGAAACTCATCAGTTACTAAATTAGTAGCAATTGCCTCATTTATTTGTATTATCTGCCTATTTAATAAGTCTCAAGTCATAGTGTATGTGAACAAAGTTGTGGATAAATACAGTTGGAACGCATCAGTAATGTTTAGCAATTGCCCCATTGATTTGCATTATATGCCTATCTTATAAAAAGTATACATTGGTACTTAAAATGTACTTATTTTATTAAATAAGTATAAAAAGCAACTGTACTTAAAATGTACTTATTTTATCAAATAAGTATGAGAAAAGCACAACTGTACTTAAAATGTACTTAAAATGTACTTTTTAGTACTTAGCTGTACTTTATTATACTTTTTACCAGTACTTAAATTGTACTTAAAAATGTACTTATTTTGTACTTGCACTATAATTATTTATACTTTTTTTTTAATGTGTACTTACATAGCGTTCCAATTAAGTACACCGTTCAAAAAAGTACTAAATAAGTACAGTACTTAAAATGTACTTATTTTGGACCAGGGATGGGATACACATGAGAAAGAAAAGCATATAAACTTTTTGGAGTTGTTGGGTTCATTTTTTGTTCTCAAATCATATGTAAATGACATCAAAGGGAAACATGTGCATTGTTTGTTAGACAATACCACAGCCATAGCTTACATTAATCACATGGGTGGAAAACAATCAGAATTAAATAGCCTAGCAAAAGAGATTTGGAATTGGGCTCTGACCAACAATATATGGTTGACAGCCGGGCATATACCAGGCATACAAAACAATGAAGCTGATTTTGAAAGTAGGCATTTTAATGACAGAAGTGAATGGTCATTGAACAAACAAGTATTGATAATTTGCAGGACATATTTGGCAAACATGATATTGATCTCTTTGCAGCAAGATTAAATGCAAAATGTGATAAATATGTTTCATGGCAACGAGATCCAAAAGCACAATTTGTGGATGCATTTTCCCAATCATGGGCTGATTCTTATGCATATATTTTTCCTCCTTTCAGCTTGATTGGACGGGTCTTACAGAAGTTGAGAAAGAAGGAAAGGAAGGGGGCCGAGCAACGGTGATAGTACCTTACTGGCCGACTCAGCCATGGTTTACGACGTTTGCGGACATGTTAATAGACAATTATCCAGTGATACTTCTGCCTCGGATAGACAATCTGTTAGTGTTGGAGTACAACAACAATCTACACCCTCTGAGGAAGAGACTCGATAGCAGGACAGTTATCAGCCGTGCATACAGAAAGTCCAAATTATCTGAACGAGCAACCAGTATTATGCTCAATGCATGAAAGATGGAACTCATAAACATATTCAGTGTATATTAGAAAGTGGACCAAGTTTTGTGAGCAGAGGGAAGTTGATTGTGTTGCACCAAATGTTGCTATAGTTATAGAATTTCTTACGTTTTTTATTTGATCAAGGTTTAGGCTACAGTGCCATTAACACAGCACGTAGTGCTCTCTCTCAATTCATAGTATGGGAGGGTCATATCACAATAGGCTCACACCCATGGGTGATTAAGTTTGTGAAGGCAGTCTTCAATATGAGGCCCCCAGTGCCTAGGTATTCTGATACATGGGATTTTTCTACACTTTTAAGCTGTTTAAGATCATTATCTCCCGTAGCTGAGTTATCTCTGAAGATGTTAACACTCAAGTTAGTATCTTTAGTGCTTTGCATGTAGCTGCTAGAGCGCACACACTGACGTGTTTGGATCTGAACAAGATGACCAAGTCAAAGTCTAAGTATTGTTTCAGTGTAGGGGCGTCAGATCTGAAACAAAGCAGGCCAGGTTACACTCCACCATTGGTCGAGCTGAAATCCTATCCGGTAGACAGGAGATTATGTGTTTACAAAGCTTTAGAAACATACATAGAGTGTACAAAACATATCAGAAAGGATGGGTCAAGGCTGTTCATCAGTTATATGAAGCCACACAAGAAAGTTACATCCTCAACAATAAGTACATGGATTAAGACCGCTATGGCAATGGCTGGAGTGGATGTTTCTGTATACAAGCCACATAGTATCAGATCTGCCACCACATCAAAAGCATTGACAGTTGGTGCTAACATTTCACAGATTTTGAAAACAGCTGGTTGGTCAAATGCAGGTACATTTGCCAAATTTATAATAAGAAAATCAATGTAGAGCCTTCCATGGGGGAAAGAGTTCTAATGCAAAAGTAAGCAAGGCATTTTGCCGTAAGGGGGCTAAGCAGTTCTAAATTTGTTGTGCTATAAAAGCATTTTACAGTTCAGGTGTTTTTGTTCATGAGACAAATATTGAAGAATCTTGGATTCTATTATTGTGATTCAGTACAAAGATGAACAATGTCAAAGTCAATTTGTTCAAAGGTTAATGACTATATTATGTACACGATGACATAAAAGGATAATGTGTTTATAATATTTTTTGCTGATAGTAGAAAATAAAGTGCATTTTCAAGAATTATGGATAAAGACAGAAAGATGTTAATCATTTATTGTGGTTCACTCTTTAAATTAAGAAGGTACAGGTTTTTAATTATAAACTTATAAATATGAGTTTAAATTGTTAAGGGATATGGAACAGATCCAGTGGCTTTGAAATCCCATGGAATTCCGAATTGCCACCAGGGGGGCGGCATAGAATTCGGAAATTAAACGAGACTTACCTGGAAGGTGAAGTTTGATTGTAGTTCTATGCTGCACCCTGTGGCAATTTTAGGAATTACATCCACGCCCACCCACCCATTTAGAGGGCGATTAAAATTAACAAAGGATTGTTTTTTATAGATAACATTTTTAATCTAATCTGGATCTCTTCCATATTTTGTTAAAGTCTGGCTATACGCATGCGCGATCGTCTCCCATGTAATTCCTAAAATTGCCACAGGGTGCAGCATAGAACTACAATCAAACTTCACCTTCCAGGTAAGTCTCGTTTAATTTCCGAATTATACTGGTTACTTTATCCCAAACCAGATTAAGTGGGTCTTGTTCACTACTTCAACATAGCATGAGTGTGTGCGTTCAGTGTTGCCAACTTAAACTCCCAACCAAGGCTCAAGCGCTCTCTCATTTATTGTTTGCCAATAGAAAAATATATGTATATAGTCTGACTTCTAAAAATAAGCCCAATTCCGCGATAGCGACTGCATTGGCAATCCATATTCCTCTATATAAGTTAGACAAAGGCAAAACGCACTAAAAATGGGTACCAAAAAAATACTCAAAATCTGAAAAGGAAACATCAGCTCCCATGTTGCTCCTAAGCTCCAAATAGCCAATGTTGCCTAGCCAATTGTTGCCTAGCCATGCTGAGATGTAAATATACCAACGGCAACCACCCACTTGGTTTGGTACTTTGGTATGGTTTGGTTTAGTTTGCTTGAGCAATCTTCGTTTTCAATGTTAGACCCAGTAATAAGGGTCGTAATTCCGAAAATAAAATAAGGATCGTTATTCCGAAAATAAAATAAGGGTCGTTATTCCGAAAATAAAATAAGGGTCGTTATTCCGAAATTACAATAAGGGTCGTAATCCCGAAAATTTAATAAGGGTCGTTATTCCGAAAATACCATAAGTATTCCGAAATATGAGGTCATTCAATAAGTTCTACCTCCTACCTCATAACTTTGTTATTATATAAGCCAGTTTTATGAAATATTACACAATTGTATCTTGGAATCTCAGCTACAGATTTATTGTAAATTGATCCAAGTAATGGTTGTACTATTCTGGAGATGCATGAAAACCGAACATCCATTTACTGTGACGGAAACGGATGAAAACAGCAAAATATCGCCGAAGTATTATTAATTTGGCCTTTGTTATTATATAAGCCAGTTTTATGAAATATTACACAATTGT
>CM069442.1:71093082-71143761 GCA_035610835.1 Ophiura sarsii | reverse complement strand
CAAAACAACAAAACAAAACAAACAAACAAACACACGAAACATTAAAAAAACACTAACAAAAAAAACACAAACTCACACACAAAACCCCACCAAAACATCACAAATAACATAATACGCTTTCTGATTGCAAGTGAGGCCTAACATATTGAAATAGGAAAACATGTTACAGTCCGGGTTCGAAGAAATATGCGTGGATGGGCTCAAATGTGTTTGCTTGAGGCCGAGGGCAAGAATGTTATAGCTTGCAAGAGAAGTCATTTTGTGTTCAAATATATTTTCTTTTTTATCGTTTGAAACATTAGGCCTAATTAAGGATATTGTTTCATGGATTGATACCAGTACACTACTTTGAATCTTGTATATACTAGGCCTATATATAATAATATCATATGTCTATCATGTATACGTGTGTGTATTTACGTATCCTTTTCTAATTAAAACTCATTTAAAAAGTTGTTCAAATAAATCAAAATTTAAAACATAACTGGAATTATAATTTTAACAAAAAGACGAAATCCCGGATTGTTATAACATAATTATATGCAAATCATATCACAATGTACATATTTGTGAACATTAACACCTTGCTTGCTGCATGCAATATGCAATTTGTAATTATGATCATGATGATTCAATGGTAAATTGGTAACATGTTTGTTTACAATTTAAGAAATTTTAAAGTGGTTTGCGGGGATTTATTTTGAGGAACTCTTGTATACTTTACAAGTTTAAACATTTTAAGATGAACAAGCTCGCTGAAAAGCCGAAGGACTAAAAACTTAAAACTTTCCACGCGGCTATTGCTTTTCTATATTCAATCAGATTTTTCAGAAACCTTTCCCAACTATCAAAGCTTATCTCAAGAATTACTGAACCAATGCTTGTACCATTTTAATGCATTTCTCATGGCGATGAAATTTAAAAAAAAATCAAAATAGCTAAAAAGACCCTTTCTTGGATTTTTTATTCTACAATCTTCATTACCCTTTTTGGGTTATTTATTATGAACGAAACCAACCCTGCTGAAGGATGTTCATCAAACATCATTAATTACGAGTCGACGACTCAAAATTGCATTTCGATATAAGGAGTTGAAAAATCCTATAGATCCAATAAGTGTGAAAAAATTGATACAATACGGATTATAACTTCACTTCATAAGTACCGAGCTCTTCAGTCATTCAATCGGTACTTCAATTGAATAAAGCACACTTGAACTGGTTGAGGTACACCATAAAATAATTCGACAAAGGTGTGCCAGACAAGACTTGGTTGTAAAAATTGCAGACAGTGAAACATTTCAAAACATATTTTATGATTCGTTTTACAAGACTGAAAAGAATGTGGTTTTTCAACGCGGCTTGTTTGGATCTCGTCTTCCAGAAAAAGTGAGAGGTCTATTTGGGGTCTATTTTCGTTCATTTTTAATTCGCGTGGATGAGAATTTACCACCATTGTGTTACAATACAATTTTATAACTGACTTTACCTTACCGGTTTATGTATGCCCTGCTTGCTATAATGGATAAGGCAAAAAAAGAAGCTTGCGAAGGTTTCAAAATCGGGCGACGCGCGCGGTTTTTTGTCTTCCTTTTTCTTTTTCTTTTTACATTTTTTTTATTTGTGTGTCAATTTTTACTCTTACTATTTGCAACCGTTGACACTGTCTGATATTTTTTTTCTTCTCTATTTGAAATGAATATTGTGATGTAGTTGTATAAAGAAAAATTGTGCAGCGTTTTTCGAAGAACTGAGTCATGTAAAAGTTTGAGAAAAGGAAAATCTGCCGATATTTTTAATAAAAAATTCGGAAAAAAGAGAGAAAAACAATTGTAGGGAAGAAAAAAAAAAATTGATTTCACAATTTCCTGCATTTCAAACGCGGTATTTTTGGCATTTCATGATTTCAAAACCAATGCGCGCGCAAGCTTTGAGACAACCCTTTTTTTTGGGGGGGGGGGGAAGGAAATTCTATAAATTTCTCATATTGCATTCAAAAACACCAACATTAAAATGCAATTTCTTAGCTATACACAAACATTTTTGTAAGGATTTTAGTGTCTAAAATTACTCCAATTTACCACCCTTTATCAATGAAACAGGCAATAGGCCTATATCAGATCCAGGTGGTGAATCATCGTCACATGACATAACAGCCTTATTAACGATAGGGATTGTTTAGGTAAAACAAAAGAAACACATAAAGAAAATGTAAGTCAAATAAAAACAGCGCATGTTTGATAAAATGGTAAACTATGAAACATCAATGTACGTCAATGTCAACCTCGTAAAACCAGTATCTTTGTTCAGCTCGCGTGCTTATACTGCCTAACGTGTCAGACAAGACAACAAACAAATAATCGGAGGATAATTAGTTGAATAGGGTGTGAATCTGTTAGATGGCGACGAGTCTACTTCAAACAAGTCCTTAACAATACAATACATGCCACTTATTCTAAGCAGCTTTCTTGAGTTTATGATTTGTGTGTTTTGTCCTCCAATTAACTTTATGTTACCCCACTTGTTGAGAACAAATCTTTAAAATAAACACAGCTTTGGGTTGGGGGAGCCTGTGTGCGTAATATAAACGCTGAAAACTGAGATAGGGATGGGATGGGGATGGGTCGGGGGGGGGGGGGGACCACCCCGGGCCCCCATCCTAAATAGATCCAAACGGAGATGCAGAGTATGCTTATTTTGATAAGTCCTCTTTCCATATATCAAAACAAGTACAAACATTCCGCGCAAGATGTGACAATGACGCCATAAACATGGCCGACCCCAAAATGCCGTTGTAGGCCTATAGAATGTTCGCCAAAAAGTTACAAATATCGGAATTACACCCGGTTTTTTACTGTAAGTGAGGGAAATTCAATGTTCTAACATAATATACTACATGTATAGTATGGGTATGGCCTATGGTAGGGTACACTGGGGTAAATTGGGACACGGGGTAAAATGGGACACTTGTATTGGATTGCATTTCAAATACAATTAAAGGTATATTATATATGATCTTTCCAGGGAACGCCCTCAACATCGAGAAAAAAAATGAAAGCAGATTTTCTTGCAGATTTACATTTCTGATCATAAATCATGCATACATTCCAAGTTACAGGGCGATACGATTCTTAATTACTTCAAAATCATGGTTTTAGAGTGAAAATAAACTGTCGGAATTCCGACAGTTTATATTTTTCACTCTAAATTTACTCTAAAACCATGATTTTGAGGTAATTAGGAATCGTATCGCTCTGTAACTTGGAATGTATATATGATTTATGATCGGAAATGTAAATCTGCAAGAAAATCTACTTTCAAAAAAAAAAATCATGAATAGAGGGCGCTCTCTGGAAAAGATCACATAATATGCCTTTAATTGGTGATATAAAAGACAGACTTGTTATGGAATATAACAGCTTGCATAACCATCCATTCATTTTACACCGTTTTAGGTGTTCTAATATAATATAAATACAATTAAATTGGTGTTATAAGACTGACTTAGGCCTACATGTGAATAACATAATCGTTTGCAACAAAGTTAATGATTGAATATTTTATATAGCTTTGAATGTATTGACACAAACTGTGTTCACGTTCTGTGTTAAAATGCAATATCAATTAGCTATATAATTGTTGTTTTACTATATACCGGTATAGTTATTGCACACAACGGTATGTAACACCAGACAATACAGAAAAAGATGCATAAAACATAATTTATTGATGCCAAAAAATGTCCCATTTTACCCCATATTCAGTTTTTGAGCGTGTCCCATTCAACTCCCATTTATAGGCCCCCTATGCCAACATGTGGGGCAAAATGGGACAAATAAAAAAAAATAGGCTTATCTTTCAAACATCAAAATAGCACAAAGCTTTGTGAAAATGTACTTTGGGTTGTCTTATTGTGGGTTTAATAGTTCCTAATACCTCAATGAAATAATTGTAACACTGTATGCCGAAATGATTAAAGGGACACAATGTCATGTTGATTTTTTTTTTAAATTTAATTAATTTACTTCAGAATTCAAGATGAACATTAAAATTGCCATTATTGTTGTTTCTACTAAAAAACCACAGCAAAACTTGATTAAAACAATGTTTTAAATATGTTGGAATACCACCCTTAAAGGTATATTATGTGATCTTTCCAGGGAACGCCCTCAACATCGAAAAAAAAATTGAAAGCAGATTTTCTTGCAGATTTACATTTCTGATCATAAATCATGCATACATTCCAAGTTACAGGGCGAAACGATTCTTAATTACTTCAAAATCATGGTTTTAGAGTGAAAATAAACTGTCGGAATCCCGACAGTTTATATTTTTCACTCTAAATTCACTCTAAAACCATGATTTTGAGGTAATTAGGAATCGTATCGCTCTGTAACTTGGAATGTATGTATGATTTATGATCGGAAATGTAAATCTGCAAGAAAATCTACTTTCCTAAAAAGAAATCATGAATAGAGGGCGCTCTCTGGAAAAGATCACATAATATGCCTTTAAAGGTTATGTGATCTTTTCCAGGGGACGCCCTCAATCCTCGAAAAAAATTGGAAGTAGATTTTCTTGCAGATTTACTTTTCCGATCATAAATCATAAATACATTCCAAGTTACAGAGCGATACGATTCCTAATTATTGTACCGCTCGGTATAATCATCTGTGGTAGGCCTATAATCTATTTTCAAACCATGATTTTGAAGTTAATTAGGAATCGTATCGATCTGTAACTTAAAAGATCTTTATGATTTATGATCAAAAATGCAAATCTGCTTTCATAGTAAACATCAATGATAGAGGGCGCTACTTGGAAAAGATCACATAATATGCCTTTAACCATGTACTCTCTAAATGTAAAACGAGTGGAAATAGTGGAAATTCACTCGAAAAGGAGTGAAGGGAGTGAAACGCAGGACAACCCGTTTTAGAGTGGAAAATGTCCACTCTAAAATTAGTGTGAAAGTTAATTTTTCACTCTCAGAATATTAAGAGTGGAACATTGTCATATAAAATCCCCTTTCACTCCTTTTAGAGTGTTTCCCACTCAAAAACGTGTTGTCCTGCACTCCTTAAGAGTGGAAAACCACTCTTTACATTTAGAGAGTTAAATGCTGATCTGGTTAGATCAGCATTTTTGAATCGACGTTTTGTTGTACAAAGAGGGCTGATTTTTCTTAATCTTTATAGGTTCATACATGTATATACAATTGTAAAAATATACAAATCCCAGTTTGTATCATACAGTATTTTTAGTCATTGAGGGCGCTGCCTCCACCGCATCTCTTAATGCCCCTTTAAGGTGTCCCAAATTGCCACATTTCCCCCTACCCTCAATTTTTTCCCGTCAACATTAGCGCAAAGGATGTAAAAGAGTTGACCTAAATGCTATATTGATCACTGACGTCTGTTGCGTTTTAGCGCCACCGGAGAAATTTCTTAGGGGGTGGTAACCACCCCTCGGCCCTCACCCCCTTTTATGGTAGGACGAGGCTTAATCTATCAGCTGTCCGGTGCTGCTGGGGATACACTTATCCATGAACCCCAACAAAGGCTTTGCAAGTTGCTATTAATGAATAATCTCGAAGAAAATGCAAGATATCAAAATAGTTCCCAGAAAGTAAAATAATGTTTCTCTGCTCTCTGGGGTCGATGTTGATAATTATTTGTTGCCGATACTTAAAAACAGCAATGTGACCGGGAGACAGATCTAGCAGATCTTGGAATCGAATGTTTACACCAATAAACAGTCAGAATACGGTACAAATTGATTAAAGTTGGGCCACATAAATGTTTGTATAGATAGATAAATAATTATATAAAACATCATTATTATCATCTCTAATCAGGCATTAATCAAAGTTAATCTCCCCGCGGTTTATCTAAAATAAATTATTAGACTCACCGAGGAGAATAGGAGAGAAGCCCAATATCTTCTTCGCGTGCATGACGAGTGCATAGCAATACTTTCCATAAAAGTTTGCCATGAGGTCCCGCAAAGTTGATTTTTAGTTTCCCGAACATTTGTTTTCAAAATTAGTGAGGCAACTTTTTCACTATTCATTATTCATTATTTTTACGACTTTCAATATTATGTATTAGGGGTCGTCCAAAATTATCGCCATTTTCACTTACGTACAGAGCGTACGTAACTTTTTAACCCCCTCCCCCTCGAGTTACGTACGCAATAAATGGCGAAATTTTATTTTATTTTGTACTTTAAAAAAAAAATCCCGCCTCTCAAGATCGCCATTTAAGTTACGTACGGTTGGGGTATATTTCGACCCCCCCCCCCCTCTTACGTACGCTTTGTACGTAACTGAAAATGGCGAAAATTATGGACGACCCCTTTTAAAGTTACAGAAAGGCTATTCTGGTCAAAATGAATACTTTGTTCACGACGGACGATTGATTGGACAATTTCATCACACTAAATGCATGCATTCGGACGTTTTTATTGCAAAAAATGTTTTTTTCCGAAATTTTAAAAATGAATTCAAACGCGGGCATGAAAATGAAGCGCGGGCAGGTGACGGGAAACTAAAAATCAATTTTGCGGGGCCTAAAGGGTCACAATTTAAAAATGTCATGATGTAATGCAAGCATGTGCAACCTTTTCTACCACGCGGGCCGCATTGTGATTTTGAGATCCATTCACGGGCCGCAGTGAATGTCAAACATTCCAAAACACATCCGGATACCCGCTTCTCTTCGCCATTTTAACCAGGGATTTTAACACGCAATCACAAGTTTGTTTCGATGAAAGAAATGCGCGCATAGCGCCCGAAAATTTTCAACTTTACACTTATTTTTGCTATGATTGAGGTACATTTCTGCTTTAAACAAGTTTCTACCAAAAGAAAATTCATTTGGGGTACACATGCGCAAGTAGCGCGCGAAACAATTAGGTCTGTGCACTTTTGACCATCATAATTCCATGATTCCTCTTGTCTATTAAATTAACCGACAGTGCCAATCTCAACCGACACGACAGTCAATATTGGAGGGAAATTGGCCCCCTCGCCCCCTCTGGCTAAATCAATTCGCTATTAGTGTAACCTAGGGAGTTCCGGTTAAAACGGGCCGCATCAATGGGAATTGGGATTGCTTCGCGGGCCGCAGATTAGAGTCCGGCGGGCCGCATGCGTTCCGCGGGCCGCAGGTTGCACACGCTTGATGTAATGCATCAAATGAGGGTTTCTAAATGATTAACTCCGCAGGATGAATGACCGATTAAAAATAAACAAATATGATACAATAATTATTCGGATGACGTTGAAAGTTGTTGCGCGATCTTCGAGCTTGGCTCGCGACCTGCCACACGTACCACACAAATATTTGCACATACGTTGTAAAAGTTTCTAATCACCGTGATCATGCTGTTATAAATGGACCAATATACATTTAGGCTCAAGCGGGGACTCAACTATTTTAAGATGGTCTAGACCCTGTTTGCATTTGCTTATTAGAAAAAGTTTCATAATTTACATCCAGGGTGTCCCAAACATTCCCATTCACTTCCTAGAACGCAACGATAACAGTGTGGAAAGTTAAGAAATACTCATTATAGAAATGTATTGTATATATTTCTATTTGATATACATTCATTTGCCGTTTCATATGAAATGAACCCGGCGAGATATCCTTTTTAATAGTGCGCACTATTTCTGTAAGGGATCTCTGGATATACATGAACATGCCGAAGTTACACGAGCAACTTACATTCTTGTTTCTTTGGTCACGTACTTTTTCTATTTCAAATATCAATATCATAGGCCTATAATAATAACACGTCATTACATTGACACAAAAATATGTTTTTTCTGATATCAAAATCTCAATTTTTATGGGAAAAGGTGCACGCCTTTCATGCAAATCGGACCAATTGTAATAAACCATGGGCATTATCTCTCACTTACAAGTTTCACTATAAGTTCCCAAAACAGTCTAAAGTTACAATTAGTTGCCATGCAGAATTGTCCAAGTTGCCATGCGTAAACTTCTCTGAAATTGCGGTAAAATGTCGAGTTGTCGTAATAAAATAAAAGGTAAGTGATACCAAGGAGTTTAATATAATAACTCCTTGCTGATACAGTCTTTAAAAATGTGCAACAAATGTGATATAGTTGACACTAATTTTGCTATGATTGAGGTACATCATTAATGTGTGGGCATGGGTGAGGGCGAGTCAAAATATCCAGGTCCCGTTTTCAAAAAAGTGAAAAAAAATCATATTTTTGGCGCTTTTTGGTCAAAATTACAAAAAATATTAGAATAGGTTTTAGAAGAAAAAAGCGTCCCTAAGTTAGTGTCTTTACATCATAATTTAGCAATTTGGGATTTTTTTAACTCAAAATTATTTTTGTTAGCCTTGTTGAACTTTTTGCGGTCAAAAAAGTGATTGTTTGTGATTTTTCTCAACAAAAAAAATCAACATTTTTGGACAAAAAATTGACGCAAAATGTGGATTCTCTGATCGATTTCCTTTCCAAAAATGAATACTTTTATATGCATTTCATTAATAGTTTAATAATAACAGCACTCACAAAATTCAAAAAATCAAGTCAAAAACTTCCTTGAGTCCCCCTTAAAGATGCGTCTTGTGAGGCGCATGTGAATGGCAATACATATCTTGCATAAGACATGTCCTGTACTAAAGATACATCCATGATATATTTAATTTGTGAAAAATCACTTCCCTAAGGTAGTGCCGTCTTAAACATGTGTGAGAAAAATATGCCTAATAAAATCTAACAAATATACTTTCAATGGTGTTAACTATCTCCATGCACAGACACATGTATTGCACCAAGACGTGTCTTCATCAAGTCAAATGTTCCGTGTCTGATGACAACACATGTCTTAATACAATGAATCACGACTTGGAAAAAGGTATAAAAATGAGACACGACTTGCAATAAGACACTATGTAATGAGACGTGACTTGTGATAAAACACCAGATTAAGACATGTAAAATGCAAGACGTGATGTTGCCTTTAAAGACATAAATAGCATGGAACACGACTTGGCAATAAACACCCAGTTGTGTCTCCATTCAAGACACCTCGGTTTTTAGACATGTCTTTAATAGGCATCCTATATTTGACATGTCTTGTTAGGTGTCTTAATCAAGACACTACCTACAGAAATATGTCATGAACCAAGACGGGTCTTCATCAAGTCACATGTTCCGTGTCTGATGACAATACATGTCTTAATACAATGAGTCACGACTTGGAATAAGGTATTAAAAATGAGACACGACTTGCAATAAGACACTGTAATGAGACGTGACTTGTGATTAAACACCAGATTAAGACATGTAAAATGCAAGACGTGATGTTGCCCTATAAAGACATGAATAACATGGAACATGACTTGGCAATAAACACCAAGTTGTGTCTCCATTCAAGACACCTCGGTTTTTACACATGTCTTTAATAGGCATCCTATATTTGACATGTCTTGTTAGGTGTCTTAATCAAGACACTATACCTACAGAAATATGTCTTAAAACCAAGACGTGTCTTCATCAAGTCACATGTTCCGTGTCTCATGACAATACATGTCTTAATACAATGAGTCACGACTTGGAATAAGGTATTAAAAATGAGACACGACTTGCAATAAGGCACTATGTTATGAGACGTGACTTGTGATAAAACACCAGATTAAGACATGTAAAATGCAAGACGTGATGTTGCCCTATAAAGATATAAATAAAGTTGTGTCTCCATTCAAGACACCTCGGTTTTTACACATGTCTTTAATAGGCATCCATATTTGACATGTCGGAGTTACATGTTCCGTGTCTGATGACAATACATGTCTTAATACAATGAGTCACGACTTGGAATAAGGTATTAAATATGAGACACGACTTGCAATAAGACACTATGTAATGATACCGATTGAGACGTGACTTGTGATAAGACACCAGATTAAGACACGTAAAAAGCAAGACGTGTTTATTTGCAAGACACCATTTTTACAGTGTACTTCTTGTCAAAAATGTGTCAATTTCTTAATTGATTATAAAAGCAGACACATTTCTTCAAGACAATACCTAATTGCACGCCATGATTACAACATATTTACTAAAAAGCGCGAAATAAAAAGTGTTCCAAGAATACATGAATAAACCAACATTTTCGACTTTACATTTATTTTGGCTATGATTGAAAATTGTTCGTGCTTGTACTTTTGACCATCACAATTCCATGATTCCTCTTGTCAAATGAACCGACAGTGCCCGTCTCAACCGACACAACAGTCAATATTGGGGGGGGGGGGCGATCTCCCCCTCCCCCTAGTACAGGAAACCCATATGTTGGTGGGTTTTTTTCCCGGGGGGGCCAGTCAAACATAATGTTGTACACATGCGTGACCAAAAAAACGCGTAAAAAGGGGTGTTTTTTCAGTGTTGGACGCGTCACGCGCGTGACGCGTTAAGGGTATCAAAAACGCTGATTTTCAAGAAAAAGGGTGGCTTAAAATACCGGCTTAAAATACCGGTCGAACGTGTTTAGGGTAACTTATTTTGTTCCCCGTTAAATAGACAAAACTTGTTTAGGGGTCATATTCTGACAAGAACTTGTTTAGGGGTCAAAATTTGCAAGGAAAGCGCGCTAAAAACTTGTTTAGGGGGTAATTTTGCTTGCAGGGTAAAACTTGTTTAGGGGGTGTCTGGAAAAAATTTGGTCACGCATGTGTACACCATTATGTTTGACTGGCCCCCCCGGGGTTTTTTTTGGGTTTTTTCCCTATGAGGACAGATAGTGAAACATGCAAAATACCCTATGATGAATAATACCAACTGATGACAAATAACACTAAGTATGATTTGTTGTACTACCCTCCCCCTGGTTACGCCACTGTGTTCGTCAATCAAATCAAGTTCGTTTAAAATAGTAATTGCCAAATAATAATAATAATAATAATAATGGCAGCTTATAATGCGCCAACATTCAACAAAATTGTTGCTCCAGGCGCATCGACACAACATTGCAAAACAAAATTAGTACAAAATTCTGAATGAAGGAAAACCGTCATCACTTCAACACAACAACAACAAAAATGGTAGCGTTATGGTTGAACTAATGACAATCCCCACTCACAATGTGAACAACGCCACAAATAATAACATATAGGCTACACATCAAGAACATAAAAATTCACAAAAACATTAATCAAAGAAATCACTCTCAGATTTCATAATTAAAGTCTTTAACAATGTTTTGAATGAATCCACAGATTCTGCAGTTTTTACAGACTCCGGAAGCTTATTCCATAAGCGAGGTGCAGCACATAAAAAAGAACGTGATCCACATGATTTTGCAAATCGCGGTTCAGTGAAAAGTATTTTGCTGTTCGAACGCAATTTTCTATCTTGCTTGTATGGAGTTAGAAGATTTGAGATATGCAATGGTGACATATTAATAGTTGATCTATAAACATAAATAAGTATTTTGAAGATAATTCTGTCCTTTATTGGAAGCCAATGTAGATCTCTTAGAACTGGTGAGATATGCTCAGTTCGTTTGGTGCGTGTGATAGCCTATATATATGTCAACATTATGTTAACATTTATCTCAATAATGCTCGTATTGCTCGAAAACGATATAAATATACAATGTAACATACAATTGCACAAGCGAATTCATAGCAGTCAATCAGTGTGAATGATGAGTTGTTTGTAATATACAGGCACTCTTTACATGCTATAAAAAAATGAAAATTGTCTTTTTCTCGTAACATTTTGATAACTTTTTGATTGCAAAAATCCCAATAAATCTCAATATTTGTGACATGTTTCATATGTGTGATGGTCTAGTATACTGGATTCAATATGTCCAGCTCTTCTTTCAACATACGGTATTCAACTTGCTCCCCATTCAGCAAAAAACTCAATACTTCCATAGTGGATAATGTGGAAGTTGGAACATATTTATTTTCATAGAATTTGGAAATGAGCACATATCTCCCGTTTGGATTAACCAAAATTTGAATTATATAACATTTAGGTTGTAGGCCTACTAGTAAAGTGTTCTTGCTGTGTATTTCATTAAATGTATTCATTTTTGTTTTTGAACTGGTTTTAAAAATAGGTGAAATCAGGACCTGGATATTTTGACTCGCCCTGTACACTGGGCAAAAATGTTGTCATTGTATACATTTGTGTTTATACGAGTCCGAGTCTATTATACGCATCGTACAAAACATTGCACCATCTTACAGTAACATCCTTTAGAATTTACAGTAGATCCTACCACTGATGTTGTGGGGTTATTGCTTTTCATAATTAATTCTTTAATCGAATTATATAGTAATACAATTACTACGAGAATGATATTTTTGCAAGAAAGCAAACAAGTTTTTCATTTGAATTATGGAATTATTGTTTAATGGTTTCAAACCATAATTCACACCTATGAAAACTTGTAATTATAGTATGATTGTGGTGCCGCCGCCTTTTGAAATGGGAAGAAATCGATCTAGCCATGAAATCGTTTGATGCCGGAATCGATCCATCGATTATGGATTCATGGGATTAATTAATACCGACATATAGAAACGCGAACGTGGTAAAACGACACCATTGTTTTCACGATGAAAGGAATTCCAAGTTAAAATTCAAATTCAAAAATCAAATTACATTTCGAGAAATACCTGTTGACAGTAATTTAACTAAAATTAGGGTGGCCAAGGATGTTGTTTTACAATCAATGTTGAGACATGTAGAAAAGTGCGCGCGAAGCACGCAAAAAAAATTGTCAGTATTTTAACTACAATTAGCGTAGCCAAGCCCAAATTTTGTTTATACAATCACTGTTGAGAAATGTAGAATAAATGCGTGCGAAACGCGCAAATGTTTTAACTATTTAAACTAAAATCAGTGTGGCCAATCCCAAATGTTGTCTTACAATGTTGAAACATACATGAAGAGCAACTGCGCGCTTCAAAATAATTCGGTATTTTAACTTTGAACCCTATATTACAAATTACAATGGTATTCATTTCATGAACCCCTATTTTCCGTGTAAACAAACTATGAACCCCATGATATTTGGGACCCCCTAACGAAAATGACAGCTCCCCTGGTCATATGTCATAAGTTGGTGTAAAAAAGTTACACTTTGTAAATTGAGAGAAAATTCACCAATTTAGATTCAAATCCACATAACCTTTATCTACACGGAGTAAAGATATTTATATATCAATAAGTCTTGATTTAATTCATTAATTAATTAAATGACTAACTAGCACTTAATTAAGCACTTAATTAATTAGATTTTTGGTGACAAATGATATATTATCAGATGTGTGTTATTGATTGTAATACCTGTGCAGTTTGTGATGCCTATGAATTATAGTTTTCAATATATAAGCTTTAAAGAAGACACTGTTTTGACCGTTTTGTGTGTAAACTCTATAGCAGCTCCCCGCCTATTATAGTCCACCCCTGACTACACATGCTCATTTAACGGTCCAGCTCCTTTATTTGTTATCGCAATGAACTGGGGGTTTTTATTGAAAAGAGGACATAATTAGCAGCAAAATGATACCTTACTTAATTCAATAGGTCAAGTACTTTAAAACTCAATTGATATCTAATCACAATTATTTTGATATGTGTGACAAGTTCACCTTATTTGATACACCAATTCACGACATATGACCCCCTATACTTAAATGGTCCAGACATGCCAGAAAACGTTCCGG
This sequence comes from Ophiura sarsii, assembly GCA_035610835.1. Classification (NCBI taxonomy): domain Eukaryota; kingdom Metazoa; phylum Echinodermata; class Ophiuroidea; order Amphilepidida; family Ophiuridae; genus Ophiura; species Ophiura sarsii. Next base: position 71,130,031 of record CM069442.1, on the reverse strand, counting down.
AAACCATCTTGTTGAGCTTGAATAATGAAACATTGAAACTAATTCGCGCGAATTTCAGAATTTCTAACACTAAAAAGGTCCAGTATGACATGAAAATTATGAGGGATGTGACCCAGTAATTTTCGAGTGTCAGCGCGGACCTTGATTGAAATCGTGAAAATAGGGGGTATTTTATGAATCAAGTCCGCGAAATTCGGGAAAAGGGGTATTCACACAATCCTTATCAAATCCTAGCATCCTATTGGCTGCTGTTATTGGCCAAAGTGCTTTTGCTTATCATGCTTATGTCCATGATCCTAAAACCATTTTAAAACAGGTATTTTGAATTTAAAAATCGGAAATTTCTGATTGAAATTATGGACTCTTTTGTAACAATGGTAGATTCCAAGTTTAATCAAGATGAATTGCCTCTTTTGAAACTCATATTAAAATCATTTTAATAAAAGAGCTCAATTGAAATCATATTGATGCAGGTAATATATTGCGTCGACAAGGTTAATTAGATGTTTATAAAGCAATATTTGACAGGTGAGAGGAATTAATGTTGTGGTCTTCAAGGTGTGTCCAAGGAATATGCTTAAATAGTGATACTTTTGTGCAGTTTCAATCGAAATACAATTTTCCTATAAATAATATATTTCATCTGTTGTTATGATTTTGGAAATTTATTTAATCATACTCATGATATTATATCAACATTTTAAATGTATTCTTTTATAGAATTTTAAACAAATAGCATGATAAAATTATACTCTGTACAGTATTTTGTATTTAAAGGCATATTATGTGATCTTTTCCAGAGGGCGCCCTCTATTCATGATTTTTTTTAAAAAGTAGATTTTCTTGCAGATTTACATTTCCGATCATAAATCATACATACATTCCAAGTTACAGAGCGATACGATTCCAAATTACCTCAAAATCATGGTTTTAGAGTGAATTTAGAGTGAAAAATATAAACTGTCGGGATTCCGACAGTTTATTTTCACTCTAAAACCATGATTTTGAAGTAATTAAGAATCGTATCGCCCTGTAACTTGGAATGTATGCATGATTTATGATCAGAAATGTAAATCTGCAAGAAAATCTGCTTTCTATTTTTTTTCTCGATGTTGAGGGCGTTCCCTGGAAAGATAACATAATATACCTTTAAGTTTAATATTGTTGAAACCATTCACAACTAGTCCTAGTGCAATTCAATGTTTTTCTGATTGCGATACCGCCTTCTATTGAAATATTGAAATAGGAAGAAATCAATGATCGGTCTATAGGCCTAATTAATGGATGCGTGGTTTGATCCACCGAGGATTAATCAGTAGATTAAAATTATTGATATGGGATTAGGGGGCGGGGCTAATGTTAATGAGTTTAAAACGTGAATTCTTCTCAAATGCAGAAGCTTAAACCAAATCGTGTGTCCATGATTTATCATGTTATTTCAACGTATGTTAAAGAAAGGATCTATTATATAGGACGGTAGTTTCAAATATAAAAATATCACAAACATGACAAAATAAATCGTAACTTTAAAATGAAAAACTATTAGAAGATATGAAAATATATAGATACGGTTTTACGTAAAATTTGATACATTGATTTCATATAATAAATAAATCACCGATATCGCTACGACACTGGCAATAACTCTCAAAAGACAATTTCTCTGGTTTATAAAAAAAAATGTTTGAAAAGGGGATTTCATTCAAATGAATTATAGCCAATTAGCCTATAAGTGACTCCCAAAATAATAATGTTTTCACTCAATCAGAATAATACCCGAATGTTTCCTCCATTTACTCTTCAAGGTATGTTTAGTCATTATAAACCCCCAATCAATGTCTCTAAGACAAAACATAAACACTGCAGTGCCATAATAATGTTGCCTTGTGATTTCACTAGGCAACATTATTAAATAATATTTAATTGGGGCTTATAAATTGCTTTCATTTAAAAGTTACGTCCATTAAAATAATGATGTCAAAAATGAGTTGGGCCAGTTTCGTCGTTTTAGTTGGGGCTTATAAATTGCAATAAAATGCAACATTGTAATGTAGCCTATAGGGTGAGTAAAAAAAAATTTGTTCTCAAAGTAAAATAATTACTAACAATAGTTATTGTCAGAATATGAAGGCAACCAATGTATACGACAATAGATGCATTTATTCACTATCATCAGCAAAAAGAATCATGACATTTTAACCGTTTACCGCAGTGGCGTGACCAGCGAGCCCCCCCCCCCCCCCACCCCACTTGGAACCCTTGCCCCCCGCTTTTCCCCCCCCAAATGAATCATGGAATAATGATGGTACAAAGTAACAGATGAAATTTTTTCGCGCGCTATGCGCGCATGTCTTCCCAAAATGCAATATTCTATGGTACAAGCTTGTTTAGAGTCGAAATGTAGCTCAATTGTGCAAAAGGTAGGTGTAAAGTCGAAAATTTTCGCATTTCTTGACACTGGAATGGAGCCCACCCATTAGGCCATTAGGAGCCACCCATTTCAAGTCACTGCCCCTTCTTGCCCCCCCCCCCCCCCCCCCCCCCCCCCCCCCCCCCAATGAAAAAGTCTAGTTACGCCACTGGTTTACCGGATATGACTATTTTGGTAAAGTTACTGCATTTTGAAACCGAACACAATATTAAATATTTAACTCAATAATGCTTATTATTAATGAACAAGTGGATTCATGTATGGTACACAACAACTGAAAAAGACAAATCAAACATGCTTCAGTATTTTTTAAACATTAATTGCGAAATAATGGTATTACACGAATTTAGCAACAACAACAACAAATTTAGCTTTTGTGATTGTCGGACTCAGCTTGGACTAGAGTCGAGTGTGGACTGTTTTCAACAGTAGTGAAATTCAATAGATCTTTATCAGAGAAAATATCGCAAATCTTGTTTGGTTTATAAAATGTTGACTTTTGAAATGAAAACATATTTCCAATAAGGTTTTTAAAAAATACATTTTGTTGTTGTTTACATTACAGGTATGCAGTTCTAATTCAATGTTCATATTAAGAGCCCATCATTTTAAATTTGAGATTTGTTATTTTTATTTCTATTTTGAAGAAAAAAAGAAACTTTTGACATTTTTGAAGAAAAAAACCCCTATAAAGCTTCGTAAGTTTATGAATCGAAAGATCAGTTAATAAGTTTACACCCTATTTATCGAATTAATCAAGTACCGGTAACTTAATTTATATTAATATAATTATTACCACAACATACCACTATTTCAAGATTCATAAAATATTCACGCACATTCCCACGAGTCTCAGTTCTCTGAAACAATGGTAAAATGGGCTAACTGTCTTCTTTCATGTCTTTTCAAATCGTTAGAATTCGGTGATTCGGTTAGATAAAATGGTAAAACTATGAAACATCAATGTGCGTCAATGTCAACCTCATAAAACCAGTATCTTTTTCAGCTCGCGTGCTTATACTGCCTAACGTGTCAGACAAGACAAACAAATAATCGGAGGATAATTAGTTGAATAGGGTGTGAAACTGTTAGATGGCGACGAGTCTACTTCAAACAAGTCCTTAACAACACAATACATGCCACTTATCCCAAGCAGTTTTCTTGAGTTTATGATATGTGTGCTTTGTCCGCCAATTAACTTTATGTTATCCCACTTGTTGAGAACAAATCTTTAAAATAAACACAGCTTTGGGTTGGGGGAGCCTGTGTGCGTATATATAGAAACGCTGAAAATTGGGATAGGGATGGGTATATGGGGGGATGGGTCGGGAGGGGGAGCGGGGGTACCAACCCCCACCCTAATTAAAATCCAAACGGAGATGCAGAGTATGCTTATTTTGATAGGTCCTCTTTCCATCAAAACAAGTACAAACATCCCACGCATGATGTCATAAACATGGCCGACCCCAAAAATGCCGATGTACAGTAGGCCTATATAGAATGTTCGCCAAAAAAATTACAAATATCGGAATTTCACCCGGTCAATTGGCTATAAAGTGAGGGAAATTCAATGTTTCTAACATCTCCGATTTAAAGGGGTAGTGGGGACCGGAGTGGTTACCACCCCCCTAAGAAATGTCTCCGGTGGCGCTAAAACGCAACAGACAGTGACCTATATGGCATCTAGGTAAACTCTTTTACATCCTTTGCGCTCATTTTGACGGCAAAAAATTGAGGGTACCATCGGGGTACAATACCCCGGGCGCGAATTTATTAACCGTACACACTCACTGTATAATTGTATTGCTGTAGGCCTACAATATAGGCCTACATGTGATATGCGCTTTACTCCGTCAGGTATCAAATGTTGTTTACGGTAACGAACATCGTCCCCGGGGCTTCCACCTTACGTACCTTACAGTTACAATATTAAAAAATAGTCTTGGAACATATAATAGTGGAGTTCCTTTAGTATACCCTACCACTGCATGTTTTCAATAGGGGACTTTTAAAGAACGACCCATTCACTTATTATAGCAATAAACTTTGCGAACCTAAAAAAGAAGGAGGCCTCTTTAAATTGTTTTTATTTCATGGTTCTGAGGGGTTGGTCACCACAAAACCCCAACAAAGGCTTTACAAGTTGCTCAAATGAATAATCTCGAAGAAAGTGCATGATATGATATCAAAAAAGTTCCCAGAAAGAAAATAATGTTTCTCTGCTCTACACTGTTAGAAAAAAACCCGTTTTTAAACGGTATAATACCGGCGTCCCAGCTGCCAGTATAATACCGATAAAATACAGTGGGCCGTTAAATATAATTTCCCGTTAATTAGAAAAACCCGTTTTTTAACGGTATAATACCGTTAAATAGCTGCCAGTTTTATACCGATAAAATACAACAAACCGTAAAATATAATGTCCCGTTAATTTATTTAGTTTTGACGTTATTTTACGAATGTGTTGTGAATATACATGACCTGTTAATTAACGGGGCTTGTGTTTAATTCCGGATATTTTAAGCAATTTTATGTGTCATTTGTTAATTTTATGTGTCAATTGTATGTGTCATATTGTTTATTCTGCTTTCGCAATTTATTAAAGATTTTTAGATGAACTTACCTTAACTTGACTGGACGGGGAATTGAACCCGGGACCTCTGTATTGTAAGTCGGACGCTTTACCGACTGAGCCAACGAAGTAGTTGATAATGTCGAAGTGTTTTGTGTTATATAAACTATTTATTCATAAGAAACCGTTAATATACAGGGAGTCGTTACATTACGGGGTTTTACAATTTTTTGTGTAAATATTGTTTTAAAACGGTAAAAAACGTATATTATTCCTGTAAACTAACGTCAATTTTTAAGTTCGCTGTAAAAACCGGAATATTTTAGAAATAACGTTGAAATAACGTGTTAATGTAGAGGGAATCGTAAAATTACGGGGTCTTACCGTTTTGTGTGTGTAAATGTTGTTTTAAAACGGTAAAAACAGTATATTTATCCTGTAAATTAACGTCAATTTTTACGTTTGCTGTAAAAAAACGGAATATTTTACAAATAACGGTAAAATAACGTTAATGTAAAGGGAATCGTAAAATTACGGTTTTTTTACCATTTTGTTGTTTAAAAATTGTTTTAAAACGGTAAAACCGTATGTTTTTTCCTGTAAATTAACATCAATTTCTACGTTTGCTGTAAAAAACCGGAATATTTTACAAATAACGTTGAAATATCGGTAATGTAGAGGAAATCGTAAAATTACGGGGTTTTACCATTTCTTCGGTGTAAATATTGTTTTAAAACGGTAAAAACCGTTTATTTTTCCTGTTAATTAACATCAATTTTTACGTTTGCTGTGAAAAAACGGATTACTTTACAAATAACGTTAAAATAACGTTTATGTAGAGGGAATCGTAAAATTACGGGTTTTTTCCATTTCTTTGTGTAAATATTGTTTTAAAAAGGTAAAAAAACGTATTTTTCCTGTTAATTAACGTCAATTTTTACATTTGTTGTAAAAAAACGGAATATTTTACAAATAACGTAAAAATAAAGTTATTATAGAGGGAATCGTAAAATTACTGGTTTTTACCATTTTTTTGTGTAAATACTGTTTTAAAACGGTAAAAACCGTATATTTTCCCTGTAAATTAACGTCCATTTCTAACAGTGTACTGGGGTCGATGTTGATAATTATTTGTTGCTGATAACTTATAAAACAGCAATGTGACCGGGATGGAGACAGCAGATCTTGGAATCGAATGTTTACACCAATAAACAGTCAGAATATTGTACAAATTGATTAAAGTTGGGAACATCTTTATCATCATCTCTAATCAGGCATTAATCAACGTTAATCAATATGCAGCAGAGTGCGTTCATCTCCCGCCAGGGGCGTAACAGAGGTTGGTTGTCAGGGGGGGGGGGGGCACAGCCAAAAAAAATCCTGGTTAGAATAATTCCGTCCCGGAATTTTTCGTAAAAGGTTGCCCCAATTTTTTTCCCAGTCAGTCACCTCGTGAATTTCACGTAAGTGGGGGGAGGGGGGGGGGGGGGGGGGGTCAAAACATTTCGCACGGTCACAACATTTCGCAGTACAAAAAGCACAACAGTCAACAATTTGTTGACTATTGTGCTTTTTGTACTGCGAAATTTTCTTTCTTTCTTTCCCTTTCTTTTTTTCTTTCTTTTCCCTTTTTTTCTCCTTTTCCTTTTTCCCTTCTCTCTCTCTTTTCTTTCCCTTTCCCCCTTCTTTTCCTCTTTTCCCTTCCCCCTATTTTTCCTGGTGGGTAGGTTTGAATTTCCTGATGAGCACCTTCACCGGGGGGCACTGTGCCCCCTGCCCCCCCCCCCCCCCCCCCCCCCCCCCCCCCCCCCCCCCCCCCCCCGGCTGTTACGCCACTGTCTTCCGCGGTTTATCTAAAATAAATTATTACACTCACCGAGGAGAATAGGAGAGAAGCCCAATACCGGTATCTTCTTCACGGGCATGACGAGTACATAGCAATATTTTCATAAAGGGTCACAATTTTAAAATGTCATGATGTAATGCATCAATTGAGGGTTTCTAAATGATTAACTCCGCAGGATGAATGACCGATAATAAAAAATAGCCAAATATGATATAATTATTCGGATGACATATTGACATTATTCGGATGACTTTGAAGTCGTTGCGCGAGTCGAGCTTCGAGCTTGGCTCGCGACCTGCCACACGTACCACACAAATATTTGCACATTACGTTGTAAAAGTTTCTAATCACCGTGATCATGCTATTTATAATGGACCAATATACATTTATCTTAAGCAAACTCGACTCAAATAAACTATTTTGAAGATATACCGGTCTAGACCCTGTATATTTGCATATTAGAAAAAGTTTCATAATTTACATCCAGGGTGTACGGTGGCCCTGAAGGGTCATGACGAGTTAACCAGATGATGACATGACGAGATAAATGACGAGATAATTGCGAGATAATTTACAGATGACGTGATAATTGACGAGATAATTGCGAGATAATTTACAGATGACGTGATAATTGACGAGATGACGAGATAAATTACAGATGACGTGATAATTGACGAGATAATTGCGAGATAATTTACAGATGACGTGATAATTGACGAGATAATTGCGAGATAATTTACAGATGACGTGATAATTGACGAGATGACGAGATAATTTACAGATGACGTGATAGTTGACGAGATAATTGCGAGATAATTTACAGATGACGTGATAACTGACGAGATAATTGCGAGATAATTTACAGATGACGTGATAATTGACGAGATAATTGCGAGTTAATTTACAGATGACGTGATAATTGACGAGATGACGAGATAATTTACAGATGACGTGATAGTTGACGAGATAATTGCGAGATAATTTACAGATGACGTGATAACTGACGAGATAATTGCGAGATAATTTACAGATGACGTGATAATTGACGAGATAATTGCGAGATAATTTACAGATGACGTGATAATTGACGAGATGACGAGATAATTTACAGATGACGTGATAGTTGACGAGATAATTGCGAGATAATTTACAGATGACGTGATAACTGACGAGATAATTGCGAGATAATTTACAGATGACGTGATAATTGACGAGATAATTGCGAGATAATTTACAGATGACGTGATAATTGACGAGATGACGAGATAATTTACAGATGACGTGATAATTGACTACATAATTGCGAGATAATTTACAGATGACGTGATAATTGACTACATAATTGCGAGATAATTTACAGATGACGTGATAATTGACTACATAATTGCGAGATAATTTACAGATGACGTGATAATTGTCGAGATGACGAGATAATTTACAGATGACGTGATAATTGACTACATAATTGCGAGATAATTTACAGATAACAGTTTTGCCAATACCACGATTTCGTCGCCCAATTGGGCTACTTTTGATTTTGACTAGTGTGCCGCGTGTTGAAAAGCTGTGGTGTGGTTTGCTAAAAATTGGGCTACCTTCAACTCGGAGTTATTTCGGGCGGTTCCTAACAGAGTAAATTGCTTCCTTCATTCGATGCCAAGTCTATCAGAATAAGTTGCTATCTATGCTATCTTCAGTAGATCACAGTGAGTTGCTTTATTCAGTAGATAGCAAGTCTATCAGAGTAAGCTGCTATTTCAGTAGACACCAAGTATATCAGAGTAAGTTGCTATCTTCAGTACATTAAATAGCAAGTCTATCAGATTAAGTTGCTATCTTCAGTAGATAGCAAGTTTATCAGAGTAAATTGCTTTCTTCAGTAGATAGCAAGTGTATCAGAGTAAATTGCTATCTTCAGTAGATAGCAAGTATTATATATCAGAATAAGTTGCTATCTATGCTATCTTCAGTAGATAGCAAGTATATCAGAGTAAGTTGCTATCTTCAGTAGATAGCAAATATATCAGAGTAAATTGTTATCTTCAGTGATAGCAACTTACTCTGATAGACTTGCTATCACTGAAGATAGCAATTTACTCTGATAGATTTGCAATCAACTGAAGATAGCAACTTACTCTAGACTTGGTGTCTACTGAAGATAGCAACTTACTCTGATAGACGTGCTATCACTAAAGATAGCAATTTACTCTGATAGATTTGCTATCTACTGAAGATAGCAACTTACTCTAATAGACTTGGTGTCTACTGAAGATAGCAACTTACTCTGATAGACTTGCTATCACTGAAAATAGCAATTTACTTTGATAGATTTGCTATCTACTGAAGATAGCAACTTACTCTATTATATAGCAATGGGTAATTAATTAAACCTGAGACTAATTAGTCTCAGATTAAACATGATGATGGCGAATTATTGAAATACTTTTAAAGCAATATTGGTAGGCTTCGGTACATACTATAATAAACCTGCTTTTATGAGGATGTTCACAATCTTATCGAAATGTCTTTGATAAACATTTGAAATTGACCTTGAAGTATTAATTCATAGGAATGATAAACAACATTCTTTATTATTCGAAGAATCGAATATAATTCCAGTTCTGTAAAGATTTTACGGAATAAAACTGTAATATCTTTCTTTACGATAATTTGATTAAATCTCAGTTACCGCCCGACATAGTTTTTGCCGCGTGGCGCCTATTCTTCAAATTAATCTAATTTATTGAATAAATGTTTTGTTGTTAGATGCTTCATATTTTATACTTTCCCGTTTGAATTTCTAAATTTAAGCAGACTACAATTGGTATTTTAAATATAGCTATTTTATTTAGTCCGAAAGCAGGTACACTTGATACCCTCCAACTTTTTGTAGTGCAAAATGATGTGTTTCAGGCGCGCTGAATTGTCTTCGAATATGTTAACGTAAATATTTGAATTTAACACTTTCTACATGGTTGTAACTATAGTTTTACCATTTACAAAACATTTTTCAAAAACATTTCCCAATTATTCAAAGTCTTATCTAACAAATTACAGAACCAATACTACTAGGCATGTTAAATTATAGCATTTACTAATCTCATAAGGTGACTATTGGGTCAAATATAAATTGCCAACACTTGGGGGATGTCAATGTTATTAAGGCCCTGTCACACATACGGCGATCAGGCCAGCGATCGCACTGCGCTATAAAAAGTGTATAACACGCAGTGAAAGCGCGGAAAACTGTCCATTTTTAAATCAATATCACCAAAACCCTTTCACAAACTGCTGCGATCAGACCGGCGCTTGGATTACGCTGAAACATTATCAAAACGCCAAGCCAAACGCATCAAGATCTCCACATACCCCTCAGTGACGCAGTGGGAACTGGCTGGGACTTCAGAGGGTCGTGAGAGGATCCCCATGGTCGCCCTCGAAAGCCAGTGCACCACGCTTGTTTTGTGCATGCACAAAACAAGCGTGGAGGTTCCGCGTTCTGTTCAGAGCGCTATAATGACTCAGTAGCAGCGAAAAGTGAGCGTCCCGTCGACGTAGCAAGGACGCATACAAACTACTTGTCCTCTGCGACTGCAGTAAAGGTTCGTTCACACTAGGTGATGTTTGACGTGCGATGCGATGCGGTAGCCGTACTTCCACCGCAATGTACGGTAATTCGTCGCGGGTCACGCCGGGTCAACGCAGGTCACCGCATGCGATGGCATTCAGTGCCGTTTGGCAAAATATGAGAGCGTCAGCGTCAACGCAATGCGTCGCAGACTGCCTCAATGGCAGTTAAATATGTTTTAACTCCATTGCAATAACGTACCGCACCGCCCAGTAAATAACGTTTTAGTGTGAACGAACCTTCGCTGTCAGGAGACAAACACATCATGATAGTATATATACTCCTTGATAGTATCACTATTATATCCTGCTAATGTATTCAGATTAATCAAAAATGTTATTGATACACCTGTCGCATTATCGCATTTATTTACGCTAAGCTAGGATAATGCTCTCTAAATAGGATTTAAATAACAATTAACATGTATCGGCAATGTGATTAGCAGATTAGAGCTTTAAACGTGGGTCATTGTTATTCCTTCTGTATCTACTACAAGGAGTATAATGTACAGTCCTCAAAATAAGTAACTGACCAGGTAATATGCTTTCAACTCAACACCGTATCGGCCGAGTGCACCAATGGCGAGTAGCTGAAGAATTAGCGCTACCTCGCTATAGTAACTGAGGCGTAACCAAAACATTTGAGAGCACCAAACGGGGTAAGCTGCTAGGCTAGTAACTTGCGAGTCGCGATATTGGAGGCTGGTTTTGGTGAGATCATGAACAGTGAGGCAAAATATTAAGGAAGGAAGACAATAACGGGTGTATAAAGCCAATTTGAACTCATTGCGAACCAGTGATTGCTCAATATTGTACAATTTATTGTTTGTCCTACAATCATGTCATACACATCTTTTTCTTTACCATTGAATGTTATCAGCGAACCAAGAAATCGTTGGGTCCTGATCAACAGTTTTTACAATGTTTTCCCCAATATTAAAGTCAATTATACAGTCAGGCATTTGCTTGGCTTTAGGGTGAAACCCATACTGGATGCTTAGTTTGATCTTTTAGGGGACGATGCTGAATAATGAGGACATTTACCTCGCTAGTTTACTCGGCAATTTTGCTCTCAGAATTACATCGTTAGTAAGTTACGCTACAGTTAGGGCTGCTAGGAAAGTAGCTTATACCTCCCTATAAAGTGGTGCACTCGGCCGATATGTGTTATATGTATGTGTTGTTTATGTATAACCTAGGTAGTAACTTATTTTGAGGACTGTATATAATTTGACAACGTGTTGAGAAGGGACTAGTAACGCAGACAGCGACTTATAAGCGCAATTTGATCGCAGCAGAGCATAAACAAGCGCGGCGCTTTGTATGGGCCTCAAGGGCGATCATGGGGACCCTACCCCGCTCTAGATGGTGTCCACTGCGTCCCCATTCGGTTCTTAGAGACCTTACTGTGTTTTGCATGGCTTTTTTCAGCGCAACGAGAGCGCAAGGCCTGATCGCCGTATGTGTGACAGGGTATTATTACATTGTTAAAATAATTCAAATTATAGTCGTGCGAAGATCTTAAACATGCCGAAAATAGTAATTATTTCGTAAACATTTTGAACTTTGACCTCTACTTTTACACAGACGATGACATGGTTACAATTTCGTTTCATATCCTAAACTCAACTAGGCCTATGTGTCTAATACTTCTCCAAATCTGAAGGCAATTGGTTGTATATTACGCCGTATATGGCAATATGGTCTGGCAAAGTTTCAGACGACAACAAATAACCAACCTAAAGCCGTTTAACACTTTCCACGCGGCAAGCATCTGTAGACGACATTCCAAAACTTTACAAAATGTTTCAAAAATGTTGAATTAAATTACCATTTTTGCATCACCAAGAGAAATGCATGGAAATAAGTACAAACATGCCTGGTATTGGTTCTGTAATCCTTGAGATAGACATGGAAAGTTGGGAAAGGTTTCTGAAAAATCTGTTTTATACAATAAAACCAATAGCCGCGTGGAAAATGTTAATATTATGTCAAATTTAAAATAGCCAACACTTTGAGGATGCGATTCAGATTCACAGTATTACCTTTGTTAAAAACAAGTCTATTATGGTTTATGGGCGAGCAGAGTTCATCCGGGAGTTCATCAACTTGCCACAACATAGTAATTATTTAGTAAAAAATACAGCTTTAAACATTATTAGTTAATTTATTCATTTTATTTACCTTTCGAACATACATCTTACAAGGAATGATGAACAATAAATTATTAAAAATAATGTAACATTAACAATTTGGAGAAATTATTCTGGTAAGTACGGTGGCCCTGAAGGGTCATGACGAGTTAACCAGATGATGACATGACGAGATAAATGACGAGATAATTGCGAGATAATTTACAGATGACGTGATAATTGACGAGATAATTGCGAGATAATTTACAGATGACGTGATAATTGACTACATAATTGCGAGATAATTTACAGATGACGTGATAATTGACTACATAATTGCGAGATAATTTACAGATGACGTGATAATTGACTACATAATTGCGAGATAATTTACAGATGACGTGATAATTGACTACATAATTGCGAGATAATTTACAGATGACGTGATAATTGACTACATAATTGCGAGATAATTTACAGATGACGTGATAATTGACTACATAATTGCGAGATAATTTACAGATGACGTGATAATTGTCGAGATGACGAGATAATTTACAGATGACGTGATAATTGACTACATAATTGCGAGATAATTTACAGATGACGTGATAATTGACTACATAATTGCGAGATAATTTACAGATAACAGTTTTGCCAATACCGCTATTTCGTCGCCCAATTGGGCTCCCTCTGATTTTGACTTGTGTGCCGCGTGTTGAAAAAGTGTGCTGTGGTTTGCTAAAAATTGGGCTACTCTCAACCCTGAGTCCGGGCTGTTCCTAACAGAGTAAGGCGTGGCGTCGAAACAGAGCACGCGTCAGACACTAGCTATTGTTGTGGAGAGGTCATAAACCCCAACTTGCATGTACATGATTGTATACATGTAGGGACGGTATATTACTGTTTTATTAATTAGCAGAATAGTTCCCCTGTTGTTTCTATAATTATTCATACCTACGGTGGCCCTGAAGGGTCATGACGAGTTAACCAGATGATGACATGACGAGATAAATGACGAGATAATTGCGAGATAATTTACAGATGACGTGATAATTGACGAGATAATTGCGAGATAATTTACAGATGACGTGATAATTGACGAGATGACGAGATAATTTACAGATGACGTGATAGTTGACGAGATAATTGCGAGATAATTTACAGATGACGTGATAATTGACGAGATAATTGCGAGATAATTTACAGATGACGTGATAATTGACGAGATGACGAGATAATTTACAGATGACGTGATAGTTGACGAGATAATTGCGAGATAATTTACAGATGACGTGATAATTGACGAGATAATTGCGAGATAATTTACAGATGACGTGATAATTGACGAGATGACGAGATAATTTACAGATGACGTGATAGTTGACGAGATAATTGCGAGATAATTTACAGATGACGTGATAACTGACGAGATAATTGCGAGATAATTTACAGATGACGTGATAATTGACGAGATAATTGCGAGATAATTTACAGATGACGTGATAATTGACGAGATGACGAGATAATTTACAGATGACGTGATAATCGACGAGATAATTGCGAGATAATTTACAGATGACGTGATAATTGACTACATAATTGCGAGATAATTTACAGATGACGTGATAATTGACTACATAATTGCGAGATAATTTACAGATGACGTGATAATTGTCGAGATGACGAGATAATTTACAGATGACGTGATAATTGACTACATAATTGCGAGATAATTTACAGATGACGTGATAATTGACTACATAATTGCGAGATAATTTACAGATGACGTGATAATTGACGAGATGACGAGATAATTTACAGATGACGTGATAATTGACTACATAATTGCGAGATAATTTACAGATGACGTGATAATTGACTACATAATTGCGAGATAATTTACAGATGACGTGATAATTGACTACATAATTGCGAGATAATTTACAGATGACGTGATAATTGTCGAGATGACGAGATAATTTACAGATGACGTGATAATTGACTACATAATTGCGAGATAATTTACAGATGACGTGATAATTGACTACATAATTGCGAGATAATTTACAGATAACAGTTTTGCCAATACCACGATTTCGTCGCCCAAGTGGGCTACTTTTGATTTTGACTAGTGTGCCGCGTGTTGAAAAGCTGTGGTGTGGTTTGCTAAAAATTGGGCTACCTTCAACTCGGAGTTATTTCGGGCGGTTCCTAACAGAGTAAATTGCTTCCTTCATTCGATGCCAAGTCTATCAGAATAAGTTGCTATCTATGCTATCTTCAGTAGATAGCAAGTAATCCCAGTGAGTTGCTTTATTCAGTAGATAGCAGTCTATCAGAGTAAGCTGCTATCTCAGTAGACACCAAGTATATCAGAGTAAGTTGCTATCTTCAGTACATTAAATAGCAAGTCTATCAGATTAAGTTGCTATCTTCAGTAGATAGCAAGTTTATCAGAGTAAATTGCTTTCTTCAGTAGATAGCAAGTGTATCAGAGTAAATTGCTATCTTCAGTAGATAGCAAGTATTATATATCAGAATAAGTTGCTATCTATGCTATCTTCAGTAGATAGCAAGTATATCAGAGTAAGTTGCTATCTTCAGTAGATAGCAAATATATCAGAGTAAATTGTTATCTTCAGTGATAGCAACTTACTCTGATAGACTTGCTATCACTGAAGATAGCAATTTACTCTGATAGATTTGCAATCAACTGAAGATAGCAACTTACTCTAGACTTGGTGTCTACTGAAGATAGCAACTTACTCTGATAGACGTGCTATCACTAAAGATAGCAATTTACTCTGATAGATTTGCTATCTACTGAAGATAGCAACTTACTCTAATAGACTTGGTGTCTACTGAAGATAGCAACTTACTCTGATAGACTTGCTATCACTGAAAATAGCAATTTACTTTGATAGATTTGCTATCTACTGAAGATAGCAACTTACTCTATTATATAGCAATGGGTAATTAATTAAACCTGAGACTAATTAGTCTCAGATTAAACATGATGATGGCGAATTATTGAAATACTTTTAAAGCAATATTGGTAGGCTTCGGTACATACTATAATAAACCTGCTTTTATCAGGATGTTCACAATCTTATCGAAATGTCTTTGATAAACATTTGAAATTGACCTTGAAGTATTAATTCATAGGAATGATAAACAACATTCTTTATTATTCGAAGAATCGAATATAATTCCAGTTCTGTAAAGATTTTACGGAATAAAACTGTAATATCTTTCTTTACGATAATTTGATTAAATCTCAGTTACCGCCCGACATAGTTTTTGCCGCGTGGCGCCTATTCTTCAAATTAATCTAATTTATTGAATAAATGTTTTGTTGTTAGATGCTTCATATTTTATACTTTCCCGTTTGAATTTCTAAATTTAAGCAGACTACAATTGGTATTTTAAATATAGCTATTTTATTTAGTCCGAAAGCAGGTACACTTGATACCCTCCAACTTTTTGTAGTGCAAAATGATGTGTTTCAGGCGCGCTAAATTGTCTTCGAATATGTTAACGTAAATATTTGAATTTAACATTTTCTACATGGTTGTAACTATAGTTTTACCATTTACAAAACATTTTTCAAAAACATTTCCCAATTATTCAAAGTCTTATCTAAAAAATTACAGAACCAATACTACTAGGCATGTTAAATTATAGCATTTACTAATCTCATAAGGTGACTATTGGGTCAAATATAAATTGCCAACACTTGGGGGATGTCAATGTTATTACATTGTTAAAATAATTCAAATTATAGTCGTGCGAAGATCTTAAACATGCCGAAAATAGTAATTATTTCGTAAACATTTTGAACTTTGACCTCTACTTTTACACAGACGATGACATGGTTACAATTTCGTTTTATATACTATGTGTCTAATACTTCTCCAAATCTGAAGGCAATTGGTTGTATATTACGCCGTATATGGCAATATGGTCTGGCAAAGTTTCAGACGACAACAAATAACCAACCTAAAGCCGTTTAACACTTTCCACGCGGCAAGCATCTGTAGACGACATTCCAAAACTTTAAAAAATGTTTCAAAAATGTTGAATTAAATTACCATTTTTGCATCACCAAGAGAAATGCATGGAAATAAGTACAAACATGCCTGGTATTGGTTCTGTAATCCTTGAGATAGACATGGAAAGTTGGGAAAGGTTTCTGAAAAATCTGTTTTATACAATAAAACCAACAGCCGCGTGGAAAATGTTAATATTATGTCAAATTTAAAATAGCCAACACTTTGAGGATGCGATTCAGATTCACAGTATTACCTTTGTTAAAAACAAGTCTATTATGGTTTATGGGCGAGCAGAGTTCATCCGGGAGTTCATCAACTTGCCACAACATAGTAATTATTTAGTAAAAAATACAGCTTTAAACATTATTAGTTAATTTATTCATTTTATTTACCTTTCGAACATACATCTTACAAGGAATGATGAACAATAAATTATTAAAAATAATGTAACATTAACAATTTGGAGAAATTATTCTGGTATGAATAATTATAGAAACAACAGGGGAACTATTCTACTAATTAATAAAACAGTAATTACCGTCCCTACATGTATACAATCATGTACATATGCAAGTTGGGGTTTATGACCTCTCCACAACAATAGCTAGTGTCTGACGCGTGCTCTGTTTCGACGCCACGCCTTACTCTGTTAGGAACAGCCCGGACTCAGGGTTGAGAATAGCCCAATTTTTAGCAAACCACAGCACACTTTTTCAACACGCGGCACACAAGTCAAAATCAGAGGGAGCCCAATTGGGCGACGAAATAGCGGTATTGGCAAAACTGTTATCTGTAAATGATCTCGCAATTATGTAGTCAATTATCACGTCATCTGTAAATTATCTCGCAATTATGTAGTCAATTATCACGTCATCTGTAAATTATCTCGCAATTATGTAGTCAATTATCACGTCATCTGTAAATTATCTCGCAATTATGGAGTCAATTATCACGTCATCTGTAAATTATCTCGTCATCTCGTCAATTATCACGTCATCTGTAAATTATGTCGCAATTATCTCGTCAATTATCACGTCATCTGTAAATTATCTCGCAATTATGTAGTCAATTATCACGTCATCTGTAAATTATCTCGCAATTATGTAGTCAATTATCACGTCATCTGTAAATTATCTCGTCATCTCGTCAATTATCACGTCATCTGTAAATTATCTCGCAATTATCTCGTCAATTATCACGTCATCTGTAAATTATCTCGCAATTATCTCGTCAGTTATCACGTCATCTGTAAATTATCTCGCAATTATCTCGTCAACTATCACGTCATCTGTAAATTATCTCGTCATCTCGTCAATTATCACGTCATCTGTAAATTATCTCGCAATTATCTCGTCAGTTATCACGTCATCTGTAAATTATCTCGCAATTATCTCGTCAACTATCACGTCATCTGTAAATTATCTCGTCATCTCGTCAATTATCACGTCATCTGTAAATTATCTCGCAATTATCTCGTCAATTATCACGTCATCTGTAAATTATCTCGCAATTATCTCGTCAGTTATCACGTCATCTGTAAATTATCTCGCAATTATCTCGTCAACTATCACGTCATCTGTAAATTATCTCGTCATCTCGTCAATTATCACGTCATCTGTAAATTATCTCGCAATTATCTCGTCAATTATCACGTCATCTGTAAATTATCTCGCAATTATCTCGTCAGTTATCACGTCATCTGTAAATTATCTCGCAATTATCTCGTCAACTATCACGTCATCTGTAAATTATCTCGTCATCTCGTCAATTATCACGTCATCTGTAAATTATCTCGCAATTATCTCGTCAATTATCACGTCATCTGTAAATTATCTCGCAATTATCTCGTCAGTTATCACGTCATCTGTAAATTATCTCGCAATTATCTCGTCAACTACACGTCATCTGTAAATTATCTCGCAATTATCTCGTCAATTATCACGTCATCTGTAAATTATGTCGCAATTATCTCGTCATTTATCTCGTCATGTCATCATCTGGTTAACTCGTCATGACCCTTCAGGGCCACCGTACATTGTATATATTTGTGTTTATTATACGAGTCGGAGTCTATATTATACGCATCGTACAAAACATTGCACCATAATTTACAGTAACATCCTTTAGAATTTACAGTAAATCCTACCACTGATGTTGTGGGGTTATTGCTTTTCATAATTAATTCTTTAATCGAATTATATAGTAATACAATTACTACGAGAATGATATTTTTGCAAGAAAGCAAACAAGTTTTTCATTTGAATTATGGAATTATTGTTTAATGGTTTCAAACCATAATTCACACCTATGAAAGCTTGTAATTATAGTATGATTGTGGTGCCGCCTTTTGAAATGGGAAGAAATCGATCTAGCCATGAAATCGTTTGATGCCGGAATCGATCCATCGATTATGAATTCATGGGATTAATTAACACCGACTATATAGAACCGCGAACGTGGTAAAACGACACCATTGTTTTCACCATGAAAGGAATTCCAAGTTAAAATTCAAATTCAAAAATCAAATACATTTCGAGAAATACCTGTTGACAGTAATTTAATTAAAATTAGGGTGGCCAAGGATGTTGTTTTACAATCAATGTTGAGACATGTAGAAAAGTGCGCGCGAAGCACGCAAAAAAAATTGTCAGTATTTTAACTACAATTAGCGTAGCCAAGCCCAAATTTTGTTTATACAATCACTGTTGAGAAATGTAGAATAAATGCGTGCGAAACGCGCAAATGTTTTAACTATTTTAACTAAAATCAGTGTGGCCAATCCCAAATGTTGTCTTACAATGTTGAAACATACATGAAGAGCAACTGCGCGCTTCAAAATAATTCGGTATTTTAACTTTGAACCCTATATTACAAATTACAATGGTATTCATTTCATGAACCCCTATTTTCCGTGTAAACAAACTATGAACCCCATGATATTTGGGACCCCTAACGAAAATGACAGCTCCCCTGGTCATATGTCATAAGTTGGTGTAAAAAAGTTACACTTTGTAAATTGAGAGAAAATTCACCAATTTAGATTCAAATCCACATAACCTTTATCTACACGGAGTAAAGATATTTATATATCAATAAGTCTTGATTTAATTCATTAATTAATTAAATGACTAATTAGCACTTAATTAAGCAATTAATTAATTAGATTTTTGGTGACAAATGATATATTATCAGATGTGTGTTATTGATTGTAATACCTGTGCAGTTTGTGATGCCTATATATGAATTATAGTTTTCAATATATAAGCTTTAAAGAAGACACTGTTTTGACCGTTTTGTGTGTAAACTCTATAGCAGCTCCCCTGCCTATTATAGTCCACCCCTGACTACACATGCGCATTTAACGGTCCAGCTCCTTTATTTGTTATCGTAATGAACTGGGGATTTTTATTGAAAAGAGGACATAATTAGCAGCAAAATTATACCTAAGTACTTAATTCAATAGGTCAAGTAGGCCTACTTTAAAACTCAATTGATATCTAATCACAATTATTTTGATATGTGTGATAAGTTCACCTTATTTGATACACCAATTCACGACATATGACTCCCTATACTTAAATGGTCCAAAAAACTAATTCGCGCTAATTTCAGAATTTCTAACACTAAAAAGGTCCAGTATGACATGAAAATTATGAGGGATGTGACCCAATAACCCCCCCCCCCCCCGAGTTGCGCCGCCTAGCTATGCGGCCTTAATTACCCGTCCTCCTCTTCTTCCTCCTTCTCTTCCTCCTCTTCCTCCTATTTTTTAAAAATTATTTTGTAAATGGGGGTGGGGGGCATGGCCTGCAGCTGCCCCACCCCTTGGATACGCCACTGACTGACCACCTGCTGACAATTAAAAGTTGATGAAATGCGCTTTTTACTTGCTATTTTGATTTAAATACATGCAAATTTCAGTGCGAAAACAATCTCCTATTTTTGATCATTCTAAATTTATAATGTTGAACCAGGGAGGTGTCAAATTTGACACCTCCCGGATTGAACAGCCCGCCATGATCGTTCGCTGAAAAGGAGTAATTTTCGAGTGTCAGCGCGGACCTTGATTGAAATCGTGAAAATAGGGGGTATTTTATGAATCAAGTCCGCGAAATTCGGGAAAAGGGGTATTCAATCCTTATCAAATCCTAGCATCCTATTGGCTGCTGTTATTGGCCAAAGTGCTTTTGCTTATCATGCTTATGTCCATGACCCTAAAACCATTTTAAAACAGGTATTTTGAATTTAAAAATCGGACATTTCTGATTGAAATTATGGACTCTTTTGTAACAATGGTAGATTCCAAGTTTAATCAAGATGAATTGCCTCTTTTGAAACTCATATTAAAATCATTTTAATAAAACAGCTCAATTGAAATCATATTGATGCAGGTAATATATTGCGTCGACAAGGTTAATTAGATGTTTATAAAGCAATATTTGGCAGGTGAGAGGAATTGATGTTGTGGTCTTCAAGGTGTGTCCAAGGAATATGCTTAAATAGTGATACTTTTGTGCAGTTTCAATCGAAATACAATTTTCCTATAAATAATATATTTCATCTGTTGTTATGATTTTGGAAATTTATTTAATCATACTCATGATATTATATCAACATTTCAAATGTATTCTTTTATAGAATTTTAAACAAATAGCATGATAAAATTATGCTCTGTATAGTATTTTGTATTTAAGTTTAATATTGTTGAAAACATTAACAGTAGTCCTAAACTGAAAACAATTAATTGTGTACAATTCAATGTATTTCTGATTGCGATACCGCCTTCTATTGAAATATTGAAATAGGAAGAAATCAATGATCGGTTTATAGGCCTAATTAATGGATGCCTGGTTTGAACCGCCGAGGGTCAATCAGTAGATTAATATTATTATTGATATGGGATTAGGGGGCGGGGCTAATGTTAATGAGTTTAAAACGTGAATTCTTCTCAAATGCAGAAGCTTAAACCAAATCGTGTGTCCATGATTTATCATGTTATTTCAACGTATGTTAAAGAAAGGATCTATTATATAGGACGGTAGTTTCAAATATAAAAATATCACAAACATGACAAAATAAATCGTAACTTTAAAATGAAAAACTATTAGAAGATATGAAAATATATAGATACGGTTTTACGTCAAATTTGATACATTGATTTCATATAATAAATAAATCACCGATATCGCTACGACACTGGCAATAACTCTCAAAAGACAATTTCTCTGGTTTATAAAAAAAAATGTTTGAAAAGGGGATTTCATTCAAATGAATTATAGCCAATTAGCCTATGACTCCCAAAATAATAATGTTTTCACTCAATCAGAATAATACCCGAATGTTTCCTCTATTACTCTTCAAGGTAATGTATGTTCCGTCATTATAAACTCCCAATCATATATAATAAATTACATCTATGTCTCCACGACCAAACATAAACACTGCAGTGCCATAATATGTTGCCTAGTGATTGCACTAGGCAACATTATTAAATAATATTTAATTGAGGCTTATAAATTGCTTTCATTTAAAAGTTACGTCCATTAAAAATAAAGATGTCATAAAATGAGTTGGGCCAGTTTCGTCGTTTTAGTTGGGGCTTATAAATTGCAATAAAATGCAACATTGTAATGTAGGCTATACAGGGTGAGTCCAAAAAAAAGGTGTTCTCAAAGTAAAATATTGGCTAAAAATATTTATTATCAGAATATGAAGACAACCAATGTATAAGGCAATAGATGCATTTATTCACTATCATCAGCAAAAAGAATCATGACATTTTAAGGTACCGTTTACCGGATATGACTATTTTGGTAAAGTTACTGCATTTTGAAACGGAACACAATATTAAATATTTTACTCAATAATGCTTAATATTAATGAACAAGTGGATTCATGTATGGTACACAATAACAACTAAAAAAGACAAATCAGAACACTTCAGTTATTTTTTTAAACATTAAATGCGAAATAATGTTAAAACAATGTCATTATTACACGAATTTAGCAACAACAATAACAAATTTAGCTTTTGTGATAGTCGGACTCAGCTTGGACTAGTGTGGACCGTTTTCAACAGTGAAATTCAATAGATCTTTAAAATGTCGCAAATCTTGTTCGGTTTATAAAATGTTGACTTTTGAAAAGAAAACATATTTCCAATAAGGTTTTTGAAATTGTACATATTTTTTTGTTTACATTACAGGTATGCAGTTCTAGTTCAATGTTCATAAAGAGCATCATTTCAAGTTTGAGATTTGTTATTTTTATTTCTATTTTGAAGAAAAAAAAGAAACTTTCGACCCCTAAAGCTTCGTAAGTTTATGCATTGAATCGAAAGATCAGTTAATAAGTTTACACCCTATTTATCGAATTAATCAAGTACCGGTAACTTAATTTATATTAATATAATTATTATCATAACCACTATTTCAAGATTCATCAAATATTCACGCACATTCCCACGAGTCTCAGTTCTCTGAAACAATGGTAAGGCATAGTAAAAAGAATAACATGTTTCCCGTCCGGACTTTTGAAAAAAGGAGGAGGGAGGGCCTTACTATTTACTATTTTCCCATTTTTTGCTATTTTTTTTCAAGATGGCCGCCAAGTCGAAAGTGACCAACTGACTGTGTCTAATTGCCAGAGGAATAAAAATATGAAAAAGTTTACCTAATATAGAGCCAAGTACACATTGTTTCTTTATATTTTCTTCATTTTTCAGGTTGAATGAGGAACAAAACATCATTGATCGAAACGATGTATGTATTTGGTCCCCATGGAACTATAGTATTTGAGAAGCCATGTCAATACTTCCTTGTCATGATACTGCATTTCTATTACACCTGTCTTTCCTATGGGCAAAGGATCAATCACTAAAATTTTCAGAAATAGTAAATAGTAAAAAATAGGAGGCGGTGGCCAAAGAGGAGGCGGGCGGGGACGGGAAACATGTTTATTTTTTTACTAGGCCTAAAATGGGCTAACTGCCTTCTTTTCAAATCGGTAGAATTCGGTGATTTCAGAAGTCCTCTGATGTTGGAAATTAATCGATCGATTGATCGATTCAATATTACATCGGTTTGGAGACCTTAGCCTGTAGCCTAGGATGATCTACGCGTGTTATAGGGGAGAAATATATAAATTCTCCCGATAATTTTGTTCTTTAAATATAGAGAGAATGATGGATCTATTTCTGATTTCTTTTTCATTTCCTTTACGGAATTATGAAATATATATGAAACTATAGATCGAATTAAATGCCAAATGCAACCTTCCTAAGTTTAATATATCGGAATGAAAAGAGTAGTCAAAAATCTCACCACAAAAGTCGATGGAAAGGAAAACTAAAACAGCTATGGTTGTCAATACCATCCCGCATTCCGGGCAGGGGAGAGGAGGGGGAATATGTTTTAGCGGGGTTTTATAGCTCAATATTCGCGCTTCGAGAGAAGAGGAGTACATGTATATTGATTTGGCTCAGGCCCACACCCAGCAGACTGCCCAGGGGGGCCAGTCAAACATAATGGTGTACACACGCGTGACCAAATTTTTTCCAGACACCCCCTAAACAAGTTTTACCCTGCAAGCAAAATTACCCCCTAAACAAGTTTTTAGCGCGCTTTCCTTGCAAATTTTGACCCCTAAACAAGTTCTTGCCAGAATATGACCCCTAAACAAGTTTTGTCTATTTGCGATTATGACGCTGTAGAGACGAGTGACACACATGCATTCTCAAATTGGAAATGAGACGCTCAAAAGAAATCGCAAAAACGGGGATAACATTCTTCTGGGAACGGAGAACAAAACAAGTTACCCTAAACACGTTCGACAGGTATCTTAAGCCACCCTTTTTCTTGAAAATCAGCGTTTTTGATACCCTTAACGCGTCACTCGCGTGACGCGTCCAACACTGAAAAAACACCCCTTTTTACGCGTTTTTTTGGTCACGCCTGTGTACACTATTATGTTTGACTGGGCCCCCCGGGGCAGACTGTACCTAGATTTTACGCAACATGGCTAATATGCAATTAACCACTCGGTGGTGAGACTGTGAGATGAGTTAAAATGTTCCAAAAGTACGGTGGCCCTGAAGGGTCATGACGAGTTAACCAGATGATGACATGACGAGATAAATGACGAGATAATTGCGAGATAATTTACAGATGACGTGATAATTGACGAGATAATTGCGAGATAATTTACAGATGACGTGATAATTGACGAGATGACGAGATAAATTACAGATGACGTGATAATTGACGAGATAATTGCGAGATAATTTACAGATGACGTGATAATTGACGAGATAATTGCGAGATAATTTACAGATGACGTGATAATTGACGAGATGACGAGATAATTTAGAGATGACGTGATAGTTGACGAGATAATTGCGAGATAATTTACAGATGACGTGATAATTGACTACATAATTGCGAGATAATTTACAGATGACGTGATAATTGACTACATAATTGCGAGATAATTTACAGATGACGTGATAATTGTCGAGATGACGAGATAATTTACAGATGACGTGATAATTGACTACATAATTGCGAGATAATTTACAGATGACGTGATAATTGACTACATAATTGCGAGATAATTTACAGATGACGTGATAATTGACTACATAATTGCGAGATAATTTACAGATGACGTGATAATTGTCGAGATGACGAGATAATTTACAGATGACGTGATAATTGACTACATAATTGCGAGATAATTTACAGATGACGTGATAATTGACTACATAATTGCGAGATAATTTACAGATGACGTGATAATTGACGAGATGACGAGATAATTTACAGATGACGTGATAATTGACTACATAATTGCGAGATAATTTACAGATGACGTGATAATTGACTACATAATTGCGAGATAATTTACAGATGACGTGATAATTGACTACATAATTGCGAGATAATTTACAGACAATAGTTTTGCCAATACCACGATTTCGTCGCCCAATTGGGCTACTTTTGATTTTGACTAGTGTGCCGCGTGTTGAAAAGCTGTGGTGTGGTTTGCTAAAAATTGGGCTACCTTCAACTCGGAGTTATTTCGGGCGGTTCCTAACAGAGTAAATTGCTTCCTTCATTCGATGCCAAGTCTATCAGAATAAGTTGCTATCTATGCTATCTTCAGTAGATAGCAAGTAATCACAGTGAGTTGCTTTATTCAGTAGATAGCAAGTCTATCAGAGTAAGCTGCTATCTCAGTAGACACCAAGTATATCAGAGTAAGTTGCTATCTTCAGTACATTAAATAGCAAGTCTATCAGATTAAGTTGCTATCTTCAGTAGATAGCAAGTTTATCAGAGTAAATTGCTTTCTTCAGTAGATAGCAAGTGTATCAGAGTAAATTGCTATCTTCAGTAGATAGCAAGTATTATATATCAGAATAAGTTGCTATCTATGCTATCTTCAGTAGATAGCAAGTATATCAGAGTAAGTTGCTATCTTCAGTAGATAGCAAATATATCAGAGTAAATTGTTATCTTCAGTGATAGCAACTTACTCTGATAGACTTGCTATCACTGAAGATAGCAATTTACTCTGATAGATTTGCAATCAACAGAAGATAGCAACTTACTCTAGACTTGGTGTCTACTGAAGATAGCAACTTACTCTGATAGACGTGCTATCACTAAAGATAGCAATTTACTCTGATAGATTTGCTATCTACTGAAGATAGCAACTTACTCTAATAGACTTGGTGTCTACTGAAGATAGCAACTTACTCTGATAGACTTGCTATCACTGAAAATAGCAATTTACTTTGATAGATTTGCTATCTACTGAAGATAGCAACTTACTCTATTATATAGCAATGGGTAATTAATTAAACCTGAGACTAATTAGTCTCAGATTAAACATGATGATGGCGAATTATTGAAATACTTTTAAAGCAATATTGGTAGGCTTCGGTACATACTATAATAAACCTGCTTTTATCAGGATGTTCACAATCTTATCGAAATGTCTTTGATAAACATTTGAAATTGACCTTGAAGTATTAATTCATAGGAATGATAAACAACATTCTTTATTATTCGAAGAATCGAATATAATTCCAGTTCTGTAAAGATTTTACGGAATAAAACTGTAATATCTTTCTTTACGATAATTTGATTAAATCTCAGTTACCGCCCGACATAGTTTTTGCCGCGTGGCGCCTATTCTTCAAATTAATCTAATTTATTGAATAAATGTTTTGTTGTTAGATGCTTCATATTTTATACTTTCCCGTTTGAATTTCTAAATTTAAGCAGACTACAATTGGTATTTTAAATATAGCTATTTTATTTAGTCCGAAAGCAGGTACACTTGATACCCTCCAACTTTTTGTAGTGCAAAATGATGTGTTTCAGGCGCGCTAAATTGTCTTCGAATATGTTAACGTAAATATTTGAATTTAACACTTTCTACATGGTTGTAACTATAGTTTTACCATTTACAAAACATTTTTCAAAAACATTTCCCAATTATTCAAAGTCTTATCTAAAAAATTACAGAACCAATACTACTAGGCATGTTAAATTATAGCATTTACTAATCTCATAAGGTGACTATTGGGTCAAATATAAATTGCCAACACTTGGGGGATGTCAATGTTATTACATTGTTAAAATAATTCAAATTATAGTCGTGCGACGATCTTAAACATGCCGAAAATAGTAATTATTTCGTAAACATTTTGAACTTTGACCTCTACTTTTACACAGACGATGACTGGTTACAATTTCGTTTTATATCCTAAACTCAACTAGGCCTATGTGTCTAATACTTCTCCAAATCTGAAGGCAATTGGTTGTATATTACGCCGTATATGGCAATATGGTCTGGCAAAGTTTCAGACGACAACAAATAACCAACCTAAAGCCGTTTAACACTTTCCACGCGGCAAGCATCTGTAGACGACATTCCAAAACTTTACAAAATGTTTCAAAAATGTTGAATTAAATTACCATTTTTGCATCACCAAGAGAAATGCATGGAAATAAGTACAAACATGCCTGGTATTGGTTCTGTAATCCTTGAGATAGACATGGAAAGTTGGGAAAGGTTTCTGACAAATCTGTTTTATACAATAAAACCAATAGCCGCGTGGAAAATGTAAATATTATGTCAAATTTAAAATAGCCAACACTTTGAGGATGCGATTCAGATTCACAGTATTACCTTTGTTAAAAACAAGTCTATTATGGTTTATGGGCGAGCAGAGTTCATCCGGGAGTTCATCAACTTGCCACAACATAGTAATTATTTAGTAAAAAATACAGCTTTAAACATTATTAGTTAATTTATTCATTTTATTTACCTTTCGAACATACATCTTACAAGGAATGATGAACAATAAATTATTAAAAATAATGTAACATTAACAATTTGGAGCAATTATTCTGGTATGAATAATTATAGAAACAACAGGGAACTATTCTGCTAATTAATAAAACAGTAAAAGTCCCTACATGTATACAATCATGTACATGCAAGTTGGGGTTTATGACCTCTCCACAACAATAGCTAGTGTCTGACGCGTGCTCTGTTTCGACGCCACGCCTTACTCTGTTAGGAACAGCCCGGACTCAGGGTTGAGAGTAGCCCAATTTTTAGCAAACCACAGCACACTTTTTCAACACGCGGCACACAAGTCAAAATCAGAGGGAGCCCAATTGGGCGACGAAATAGCGGTATTGGCAAAACTGTTATCTGTAAATTATCTCGCAATTATGTAGTCAATTATCACGTCATCTGTAAATTATCTCGCAATTATGTAGTCAATTATCACGTCATCTGTAAATTATCTCGTCATCTCGACAATTATCACGTCATCTGTAAATTATCTCGCAATTATGTAGTCAATTATCACGTCATCTGTAAATTATCTCGCAATTATGTAGTCAATTATCACGTCATCTGTAAATTATCTCGTCATCTCGTCAATTATCACGTCATCTGTAAATTATCTCGCAATTATGTAGTCAATTATCACGTCATCTGTAAATTATCTCGCAATTATGTAGTCAATTATCACGTCATCTGTAAATTATCTCGCAATTATGTAGTCAATTATCACGTCATCTGTAAATTATCTCGTCATCTCGACAATTATCACGTCATCTGTAAATTATCTCGCAATTATGTAGTCAATTATCACGTCATCTGTAAATTATCTCGCAATTATGTAGTCAATTATCACGTCATCTGTAAATTATCTCGCAATTATGTAGTCAATTATCACGTCATCTGTAAATTATCTCGTCATCTCGACAATTATCACGTCATCTGTAAATTATCTCGCAATTATGTAGTCAATTATCACGTCATCTGTAAATTATCTCGCAATTATGTAGTCAATTATCACGTCATCTGTAAATTATCTCGCAATTATGTAGTCAATTATCACGTCATCTGTAAATTATCTCGTCATCTCGACAATTATCACGTCATCTGTAAATTATCTCGCAATTATGTAGTCAATTATCACGTCATCTGTAAATTATCTCGCAATTATGTAGTCAATTATCACGTCATCTGTAAATTATCTCGCAATTATGTAGTCAATTATCACATCATCTGTAAATTATCTCGTCATCTCGACAATTATCACGTCATCTGTAAATTATCTCGCAATTATGTAGTCAATTATCACGTCATCTGTAAATTATCTCGCAATTATGTAGTCAATTATCACGTCATCTGTAAATTATCTCGCAATTATCTCGTCAATTATCACGTCATCTGTAATTTATCTCGTCATCTCGTCAATTATCACGTCATCTGTAAATTATCTCGCAATTATCTCGTCAATTATCACGTCATCTGTAAATTATCTCGCAATTATCTCGTCATTTATCTCGTCATGTCATCATCTGGTTAACTCGTCATGACCCTTCAGGGCCACCGTACAAAAGAGAGCTTACTACGTTTCAACTGAAAACCACGTTGCTTGACCCCCTATATAACCATGTTAACCATTACGTCGCCCCCTGGTATCACACAAATGATAATGACCCAATTTGTGTTTTTTTTCTCGATATTTCTGCCCGGTTTTGGCAATTTCCGAGTCATTCATTAATTTTGTTAAGGCTAGCCGGGAAGCGAAATTGAAACATGAGGATTGTGGAGGGGGTGGGGGTGTTAAACATTAAGGTCCATTTTGGTAATACTTATTTTGTGTTACAAGGTCAGCCACTGTATGTTTTTATCTTGTATAAATGCGTAATATTGTTTCAATAAACAAATTATAATTACAATTTTATCAGCGTATTATTTATTGTTTTTTCTAAGAAGATGTGTGGTTAATCTAAATTGAAGATAATTTATCGGGACAAAACATCTCACATTCCAACTTTGCATTGGCCTTTTGCAACCACCAACAAAAGACACAGAGATGGGTTCAAGTAGCTAGGCGGGGACCATTGAAGTGTATTGTGTCAACCTAATGTGCGAACAACCTGTGAAAAGTGCCTTACATTCTTTAGAAATCGCGGACAATACGATGTTACACAAAGGATTAAGCCTGTGGATTAAGCTGATTACACTCGGATTAATCGGATCGGTGGCGAACGATGTGTGAAAACAGTATTGTCTCCCAATTTTTATTAGTATTGTTTACGCAGAAAGCACTTATCTTGTCAAGCAGGCGGTCGGTCACCCTTAAATGAATTGCTTATCGCTTTATGGGCGGTACGGACGATGACAGGTATGCAAATGAAGATTTCGTGGTTACTGATTGGTCGAATCTTTCTAGTGCAGTGATAGTCGCGTGTCGTGCGCGAGTCCAGGCAAAATGCCTATAAAATACACTCTTCGAACGAAAGTAGTCACTTGTTTCCAGCGCTTCTTACTCTTTACGTCGTCATCAATATCATAGCTCCGTTTTACTTCAAGTCTGTTTATCAAAAACTTTACCAGTTACAACTCTTGACATCAACTCATCATTATGGATCTTATCATCGCTGATCGCTTCCAAATCTCTCATGATCTAGTGTGGTTCAGCCGACAAGAATGTGCATCAGATATGCAATCAGAATCAGCCTCTCCCTCTACGTCTTCTTCTACTACAAAGACAACTGAAGATCTGTGGAATGAGCTTTTACTCGATTTGGATATTGAAAGACAAGGTAAATGTTATTTAAAAAACAAGTTCGTACTTATAATATCGTTTATATATTGTTGTTTCGTTTGTTCTATCATAGTTGTTGGTCTGAACTCAATTTCACCAGCAAAACTCAGCCGATAAAACTCTAATTTATTGATTTGATTTTTCGTATTAAATGCCCGTTTTTAGTGTTCGAGGGGTGAATGGACAAACACGAAGCGTAGAATATTGTGATCTTAATAGAGTTATTTATGGATTTGTGTGTGGGATGTTTTATTACAGTCATATAAATTACGCCCGTTCTCGGAAATTTTGTTCTGAAAATAAGTGAACATGGGATGGGGTTTTGAATGGAGATGAAATAGAAAGATTTGTGTTTATCTATTTTAAAATTGTGGTATCTTCGGTTTTGATTTTGCCTATATATTTTCTGAAGGCATCATAATATTTTCATTAGATGCATACTGTACACACGACTTAAATAAAGCTAAGGACCATTGGAACAAAACGATGACGGTAAGATGTATATATGGAAGATCTTTTCATTAATCTACATTCTTCTGTATAGGTCTATCATCATACACATTATTTATTCTATTTTTTACATCTCTGTTTTGTCCAGGTCTCCTACACGTCGCCGCCACCACTCTACCACCAACACCCTACACCAGGCCAGCTTATGATTCTGACTCCACGGAATCCACCATGTCATCAGATGAAGATTCTACCAGCAGTAGTTGGGACAACAGGCTCATCTTTGACATGGAGATGGAAGATGAGGATACCGACACAGAGATGGATGATACCGTGGCAACTGTTGAGCAAGGTATGTTATAAGTCTTTTTAGTGCATTTCTTATCGATAATTTGCAGAGTTCAGTGATAATTTAGTTTTCTTCCACCATGTGTTTGTTGTGGTAATTCGTGTTGTAGCGTATAATATAAACAATATGGACGAACTGGTGTGAATAGCAAATAATTAAATACACGGTCTCGAAAGCGGTCCCTTGTATTATAGTCGTTGCATCGCGGCGAAGGAATAATAATTATCATGATTAATATCAATTATCATGCTAGATATGTTTACGGCAGAACACTAAGTTGTATTTGAGTTAAATATTTGGTGATTGAACATTAATATTTGCACAACATCACTCCATCCAGCATCACTCAGAACGATGTGTTTTCACATGGGTGTATGATTTCTCTAATTGTTCGAAATGTGTCAGTAATGTCAGATATATCATAATTGTCATTCGTTCTACTTTAATTTCAAACTTGATGCACGTTTAGCTTGTTATTGTAGGCATAGCCTATTTTGTGAATACATTTCTCCAATTTTATAACAAGAATTTTATGAGAAAATATCAATTTATCACTAATAATGTCAATCATATATAGGCTACATCATTTGATTAATTATATATTATGATTCTTCAAATATTAAGTTAATAATTTCCTCTGTTATTTTTGTACTAAACAGAGTCCTACACAGTCACAGTGATGTCCCTCCCCACTCCGATCTCCCCATTGCCATCATCTCCGCCGCCGCCAGCACACCAGTCCTCTCTCCAGCAGCTCTATCCGCCGCGTCAACGACTCTAAACCGGCCATCACCACCAGTAGCCCTGAGCAGGATCCCGTCAACGTCAAGCGATGGAGGATATGTTAGCGCAGCTAGCGACAACGAGGAAGGAGATGCTACCACTAGCCAGCCCCCTGTGTCCCCTACCACGGCCCACAGACCCCACCACCAACGGCAGAACCTACCGTGCCCATCAGGACCAGTTATCACAGTCAGGTTAGTTTTTACTAAATAATTTTTTATGAGAAAATCATAAATTTATCACTATGCTATCATTTTGGATGAGTATTTTAAATCTTCATTTAAAGACCATAAATGAAGAGATAATTAATGATCTTTCACATTTTTCTTTGTATTTCGGGCTACATTGCTCTTTAACCCATATGAAAACCGATCAGACCAACATGTTTTTTAATTGTCAAATACTTTTATTTGCATAATCTGTTCTTAATTGAACACCATTTCTCTCCTTGGATAGAAATTGTGGGAGGAGATGCCCATAAATGGAAGGCAAAATAAACTGTTAACAGATATGATTATATTACTAGTTTAAAAAATGTAGACTGATGATTAGCCCTATATACTAGTTCAAATACACTTTATCCATTACATTGACTGTCTAACTCCCAAGATTTACAATTCAGTAGTGTGTGAAGAGTGTCAAGAGTGTGAATCCCATTTTGGCCAATTTTAAACTAAACAAATTGAAAAAGTTGCAGATGAGTATGAAATGCAACAGTGATTGGTTAAATTTAAATACATCTTCTTTCTATTCACATATTTGGTCTGTTAAGGACATTACATGGATGAAAAATGAGTTGTCAAAATAAACTTGACTATATATCAGCAGCATTTAATCAATTCATGGTTCCTTGTTTTCTGTGTACTGTCCTCCATAATCTAATAATGTCACACTTTGTTCCCCCCTACAGTTATGGTATGCTCTTCGCCAGAGACCGGTGACCAAGAAGTCGCGCAAAGGATGTGCCCGTCAACTGTTTCGATGAGAAGTTGCTGATCAGGCCTGCCTCAAAAACTTCACCTGGTGCTGCAACTCGTTATAGAACCTTCTTTAGCCAACTCATTCTGTCGTCAACTCGACCAATGTCTGCTTTTGAATGTCTTATCAAAGAACTTTTTAGTCCATTTCATGTTTTATAAAGATACAAAAGCGACTCGTTATATATGATTCTGAAACATTTTCATATCTGATGTTTCCCCTGACTTGCAGTTTTACCTCTCAACACTAATAATGAGACAGCTATTGTATTTGTGCCTTTTCCAAATTTTGAAATGTAGAACAACTCGATAATGCTTATAAATGTCCCCCTCCACAATTCACCGTCTCATTTGGTACCACTGTAAAAAACCTGACAAGGGTTACATTGGACTTTTCTAGTACCTTTGGTGTCAAATGACCATGAAAATGGCACAAAAAGCGTTAAACATACTAGAAAAAGTTGAAATTAAGCATTTTCGGTTGGAGTATGATTGATCCTGAAAAGGATCTGTTTTTAAACACATATTTTAAAGTGTGTACCAAAATCATCTTCTTCCTAATATGACATTTCATTTAAATATTATTGATTTCAATCTTATCAATTGTGTTATGTTAATGGTTATGAATGATGCTCTTTATTATGTAAATATATTATGAATAGGAAATAAATTATTATTTTTATGGAACATTAAGAAAATTGATCTCGTGAAATAATTGCGTTTTTATTTGCGTTATGAATCAAGGGACTCAAGGTAGTTTTTAAATTTATTTGTGAGTGCTGTAATTATTGAACTAAGACTCAAATGTATATAAAAGTATACATTTTGGAAGGAAATGGATCAGAGAATCCAATTAGGCATAACTTTTGACCAAAAAAATGTTGATTTTCTGAGAAAATCACTCAATTTTTGACCCACATTTGTTAACAAAGCTAACAAAAATGATTTTGAGTAAAAAATGCCCAAATCGCTTGATAATGATGTAAGGGACCATATTTCATTTTTAGCCTAATCTAATATTTTTGGAAATTTTGACTAAAAGTGCCATTTTTTTCACTTTTTGGTCAAATTTCGAAAAATATTAGATAAGGTTAAAAATAAGAAATTCGTCCCTAAAGTTAGTGTCTTAACATCATAATCAAGCGATTTGGGCATTTTTTAATCAATTATTTTGTTAGCTTTGTTCAAAATAAATTCAAAAAAGTGAATTTTGTAATTTTCTTAAAACTCACTCGCAAAATTAAAAAATCAATCGAAAACTTTGGGGGAGTTAAGGGACTTTGAAGGAAGTTTTTAATTTGTGAGTGCTGTAATTATATTTCACTATTCAGTGCACTAAGTTCATTTTGTCAAAAGTTCTTGAACATTTATTGTCAAATGTCAAAAAAGATTAGATTAGGTTAACAAAAGAAATGTCCCTAAGTTAGTATACCTAACATGCATTGCTAACAACAACTTGGGCAAATTGACTTACTAGCTCAAACAAAATCGGTTCAACAAAATTGTGCCAAATGACAATTTGATTCCTCAAAACTCCACATATAAGTCAACATTTGCAATTGACACCAAATTTGCATCGACTTCCTCCAAAAATGTATAAATAACTTCTTGATATGCATTTAATCAATATTACAGCACTCGCAAAATTAATAAAATCAATCAAAACTTCTTTGAGAGACTTTGAGATTTATTTAAAAAATTTGCGAGTGCTGTTATTAAATTCTCACCACTAAGTCGTTTGCACTCAGACTTGCGACTTCGCAAACTTGAGACAGTCGAATGATTTTGACGAGTTGTGCAAATCCGATTAGTGATAGCTATGGATTGATACTTAACTATATGTTTTGATTACACTGTAAACACACTGAAACACGTCAATTTTAACGGAAATATTATTTTACCGCCGATTACGTTACACACACAGTGCATGCCGGATGAGAGCCGTTATATCGTATATCGGGACATCTAAACTCTTGACGGATTCTGGGTTGACTTTCAGATAATGTTAAAGTATACAAAACTATCCTAATTTGATCTCATCGATAGCTAAGCTGCTTGATCTAGACGATGCTAACAGTACGAAGCTTGTAAAGTCAATGGGACGACTTATGATGTGCTCCCTTAAAGGCATATTATGTGATCTTTTCCAGAGAGCGCCTCTATTCATGATTTTTTTAGAAAGTAGATTTTCTGCAGATTTACATTTCCGATCATAATCATACATACATCCAGATTACAGAGCGATACGATCCTAATTACCCTCAAAATCATGGTTAGAGTGAATTTAGAGTGAAAAATATAACTGTCGAATTCCGACAGTTTATTTTCACTCTAAAACCATGATTTTGAAGTAATAAGAATCGTATCGCCCTGTAACTTGGAATGTATGAATGATTTATGATCAGAAAGTGAATCTGCAAGAAAATCTGCTTTCTATTTTGTTTCGATGTTGAGGGCGTTCCCTGGAAAGATCACATAATATACCTAAGTGTCAACAAAAAAGTGTCCATTTTTGTTCACTTTTGGTCAAAATTAAAAAAAATATTAGATAAGGTTAAAAAAAAAAATCGTCCTAAGTTAGTATCTTTACATCATCAAGCGATTGGGAATTTGTACCTCAAAATTATTTTTGTTAGCTTTGTTCAAAAATAAATGGGTCAAAAAAGGAATTTTGTGATTTCTCAAAATCAACTTTTTGGTCAAATTGACACCAAATTTGGATTCCCTGATCCATTCCTTCCAAAAATGTATACTTTATAATATGCATTTGATCAATAATACAGCACTCGCAAAATTTAACAAATCAAATCAAAACTTCCACAAAGTCAAAGGGGACTTTGAAGGAGAGTTTTGATTTGATTTTTTTACTTTGTGAGTGCTGTAATTATAATTTTCACTATAAAGTGCCACATAAAATTAAAAAATCCATTTTTGTTCACTTTTTTGGCACTTTTGGTCAAAATTATTAGATTAGGTTAATAAAAAAAACCCGTCCTAAGTTAGTATCTTTTTTACATCATCATCAAGCGATTTGGGAATTTATCTCAAAATTATTTTGGTTGGCTTTGTTCAAAATAAATTGGGTCAAAAAATTGAATTTTGTAATTTTCTCAAAAACCAACATTTTTTGTCAAATTGGATTCCTGCTCCATTAGCTTTGTTAAAAAAAAATTGGTAAAAAAAGTGAATTTTGTGATTTTCTCAAAAATCAATTCCATTTCCAAAAGTTTCCATTTTTGTTCACTTTTTTGGCACTTTTTGGTCAAAATTTAAAAAATATTAGATTAGGTTAATAAAAAACCCGTCCCTAAGTTAGTATCTTTACATCATCATCAAGCGATTTGGGTATTTGGTTAGGACCTTCTTAAGCCAACTCGATCTGTCGCCAACTCGACCAATATCTGCTGCTGCTTTTGAACGTTTTATCAAAGAACTTTTTAGGTCCATTTCATGATATATAAAGAAACATGTTAATTTCATAATAAAAAATACGAATATTTATGCGGTAATCATTTTAAATTCTATTGATATTCAATTTACGAAACATTACAAACCGTTAAATTGTACAATTTTATATG
>CM069442.1:70964293-71092982 GCA_035610835.1 Ophiura sarsii | reverse complement strand
GGGGGGGGGGGTGAGGTCAAACAATTTTGCACGGTCAAAAAATAAATCGCAGTCCAAAAGGTACAGCAAATGAACGTAGACGACGGGCTATAAATAGTAAATTCCCTGTGATTCCCTAAAAGTACGTTGGTGATCGGAAAGTGTTAGCATCTCGCGAAGGAAATAAACATGTTGATAAACATTTTAATTGATACATTAATTGATATATTGGAGATTTTATATGTTAGGCGGGAGTGCGGGAGAAAGAGTGTCTAGGCAGGAGAGTTGACAGCCCTGTTATAATGGTACAACCAGTTGTATTATCCAAAATGGCAATGTATCAGAGGCTTTTTTCTCTGGGAAAGGTGTAAGACAGGGATGTCCTCCTTCTGCACTATTGTTTATTATTAAATTTACATGTATGCTGATGATATTACAATATTTGCCAAGCTTTCTGGAAAATAAAGGTATTGTTTTTAGACCGTACCCATGTTATATTGTCTGACATAAATGCGTTCGGTGGTATTTTTGTTTTGCGTAAAACAACTCCGCCTGCGACGTCGTTGTTCTACTTAAAATAATACTATCGTCCGCATTTATGTCAGACAATATAACACGGGTACGGTCTAAAAACAATACCTTCATTCTCTACGTATAACGTATGTGCGAAAAATTGAGGGTGAACTCCCATACGTATCTCTCAATGCCCCTTTAATTCATATCTTTTGTTTGGATGTTCCAGGTATTAAATATCATTCGAATTTGAATGAATCTGTACTCTCTACTTTACTGATAATTTCAAAGGATTTAGCATTTCGTGGACAGCTCCCAAAATGGGCTCATTTATTAAATAAACAGGCATAAGTTTTGACAGCAAGGATCAATTTAGTGATTTTTTTTTTCTAAAGCGGAAGAATATGCTCTTTGAATATGTGCTCCATTGGTTTGTCAAATTTGTTTAGTCTTTTGGGGGAAAATATTTACAACTACAACTTCTCTCATCCTTCTGATGACTTTCAAACTGGTATTTTTTTGCCAACAGGGACATGGAATTGTAAACATCCCCTTGTTCTTATTAAGACTTGGAATTGGTTTAGAACTATGAAGTTGTTTTTTCACCTTGCACACAGCCCTACTGTTGGATGGTCTCATTTTCCCTTTAATTTCACCCATTTCTTCCCCTGATAGTATTATCGCTGATTCCCCCAACAACTTATAGAAAAACTATTATTGTATCTCAAAACATGAGGTTCAGAATTCAAAACAAACAAACCTTATAGGGCGTGTTCACAATAGAGGCTAGATTAGAGCAAGTTTTCTCCGTCTTCTGGATTAACTCTGGTATATATCTGGATAATATTTTTAGTATGAACAGTAATTTGTGGTAAAGAAAATGATTCGGATTACAATTTTGAAACCTGGAAAAGTGCAGGTTCAATTCGCATACAATCCGGATATTATCCGCATCGATTGTAGTTTGAACCTGTTTATCATCAATCCGGATAATCTTGTGTCAGATAAAAATTATAGTGTGAACCTGACCTTAGATAAGAAAATGTCTACTGATTTGGAGCGCTAAATTGCTGCTGGTGTGTAATCCATTTATAAATTATAAATTATATGCACCAATGCCAGTGTTCATCATTGATCTCACATTCACATACATATGTACGAGGCCCCTCCCTGCTCTCACAAATGTCACGAGGCGGCAGGGCACAATCCTCAGCAGCTGGTATCTCTCCCTCCAAGCAAATCCCAAAAGTTGACAGACAGCCCTGTGTGTGCATACATGTACACCTGTGGATTAGAGTTGCACACCTGATGTTAATTGGTATTTTTAAATAATTAAAATTATGCTCTGACATCATGTTTGTATTTTGGGTGTAATGAAATATTAATAATTTTATTTAACATTTTTGGATTACAGGTCCAGCTGCAAATGAACACATTCAAGAAAACACCTTACATGTACTTATTAAGCTAAGTGAAGTTAAAATAATCAATACAGAAATAACAGTAAGAACAGTCAAGTGCTTCCATGATTTACACCTGCTATATACCATTGACTTCTGTAAACACAAACATGGACCTAGCCCAGGTTTTGAACCAGCCATGAAAGACGCAGCTGACACAATGCTTACCATAGGGGGCGTGTTTTCCCTTCTTGGATGTCTCATCTACCTCTCTGCCTTCATATTCACGCAAGGGAAACAGCATTGGATGCAGTATAAATCTGGACTATTCGAACAGAAATATGGATATTTTTCAGAGGATGACAGGCTGCAAAAGATAGTGGAAGTGAAGGAGATGTTTTATTTTTCGTACGATAACTATATGAAATATGCTTTTCCACATGATGAACTTGATCCTATTCACTGTGTGGGAAGGGGACCAGACAAAGATAATCCGTAAGTATCTGTTTGACGATTAAGGGTTCCATATATCATGTATGCAGAGATGGAAATGCTCATACACCTTTCGACCTCAGGTTACATAACCTCAGGTTTTCCATCTCTGCATATATATATATTATATTAGATTAGAATGAGGCTGAAATGGGCACATTGTTGTGTATGGGGAAAGGGGGTGTCATTCATTATATTACTGTGTGTATGAATATCTCCTCCCTTCAAAGACTCTCTCTCACTTTCTCTTTCTCCCCCCCCCCCCCCCCCCCCCCCCCCCCCTTCTCAACTTTCCCTCTATGGTCTCTCCCTGCCTCAACGATCTCCTCACTGCTTTACTCGTCTCCCTTCCTTAACTCTCCTTCCATCGACTCTCCTTCCATCAACTCGCCCTCCTTTGACCCTCCCTCAAACTAAAACTATCTATCCCTATATCCCTTGCTCAAATCTCCATCCCTCAACTCCCCCTCCCCTTAACTCCCCCTCCCAACATACCTAAATCCAGCCTCCCCTCAAATCACCCTCCCTAGATTCCCCTCCTTGAATCCCTCCTGCAACTCTCCCTTCCTCAACCCTCCCTCCCGCGACTCTCCCTCTCTTGACTCTCCCTTCCTCACTTCATTCTTTTCTCCATCCATCCAGCCGTCCCTCCCTACATCATATCATCCCTCCCTCCATCCATTCCCCTCTCCTTGTGCATGATACACAGTATCAGTAATTGTGTTGATTTTCAGTACCATTGATTGAATACTTGGAATAATAAATTCTGATACCACAGTTGGCACACAAGTAATACCATACATACATGTATATCGTCCATATTAGTACACATTATCTTGATAGAAATTGGTCTGAAAGGAATTCTAATTCTTACATTTATCCCTTATTAATTGGCACTTCATCTTGTTGTATTTTGGTGTTTTTACTTAAATTTGAATCCATTGAATCACAGAGGCTAACTTTAAATGTTAAACATATTGATATTGCCCGCCAAATCTTTATTTGCTGCATGATTTGAAATTCATTTTAAGGCATATTATGATATCTTTTTCATGGAATAATCTGTGATTTTTCTCTCTAAATGTTTTGTTTTTGGTGTCAAATTACATAACCATGAAACTAAAATATCTTACAGAGCAATACGTTTCAGATTTTGATATAAGTTGTCTAGTTAGGCCAAACAAAGAAGAAGGTCTGTCTCAGAAGCCCCCCCCCCCCCCCCCCCCCCCCCCCCCGCATTGGTATGTAAGATGAGCTACGGCGCTTAGGTCTATACTCTATGCTGTGGGGGCTAAAAAACTTCTTTTTTATTTTATTTTTATTTTTAATTTTTTAATTTTTTTTTTAACAAAATTGATTTTTTTAAATTTTGTTTACAAATAGTTCTCCGTAAGCTTGGATAATAAGCAACAACAAAAAAATTAGCAAAAAAAAAAAAAATTGCATACCTCATAGCCTATTTTCCAAAAAAATCCAAAAAACCCACAGTACTTAACTTTTTTGCACAATGTTTCTGAGACAGACCTTCTTCTTTGTTTGGCCTTAACCCAACATTTTATTTTCTGGGTGTTTTTTTCCCTGTTTGTTAATAGAATTCCACAGTTTGACACTGTGTTAACTAGTTTAACGCCGTTAACAGTGTTACGACTGCAAGTCTGCAACTGTACACACATGAACATATACCCCAACGTAATGCTTTATGAGGAAAATTGAAACAAATAAGTGATGAAAAAATACATATTGTTTGTATGAAAAATGAGGGGAACATTAAAAGATCAAATTGTATGGAAAGAAAGTTATTCAAAAATGTCTGTTTAAAAAATTATGTACATGTGTCAAGACTGAATTTCTTTTACTGGTTTACAATGCTAATAAATACAATCATGTGGATGGGTTATATTTTTATTTTAATATTACACAATTTTAACTATAGTTTGTTTTGTTGTTTTGTAGGTCCAATATAAACATTAATGATGTCCTTGGTGATTACTCATTAACATTAGTAGATACATTGGACACTCTTGCAGTAAGTATTTCAATAGTGACAACAATATCAGTATATATTCAATTCAAACATAATTATTTGAGAGCTCTGCTATTGTTATTAGGCTCGGTAAAACATTCTGTTCTGCAGGAAGGAAGACCTTCAATTAATGCTGTGACTTATACCCGGGAACCCGGGTACCCGCCCGCCAAATTTGGTACCCGAATACCCGAAATTTAAAAAAATATATATATATTTTTTTTTTACAAGTTTTTTTTGTTAGTACAAATTTGTCCCCAAATGACCTCTAATGACCCCCATTATGTGTCATTTTGGGGACAAATTTGTACTTGGAAAAAAGGAGAAAAAAAATTAAAATTTCTTTTAAAAAAATCTTTTTTTTTCTTTTTTCTTTTTTTTAGTGTCCATTTTCGGGTACCCGGGTACCCGCCCAACAAACGGGTCGGGTACCCGGGTACGAAACTACCCGTGCATTCACAGCCTTACCTTCAATACAGTTGGAATGTCACACATGCTTGTTTTAGATTATAAATATCAGTGTTGTAGGACTCGGGACTCGGACTCGGACTCGAGTCCGACTCGAGTCCTTTTTTTCAAGGACTCGGACTCGGACTCGGTCCCAGTACTCAAAGACTCGGACTCGGACTCGGACTCGGACCCCAAGGACTCGAGGACTCGGCTTCGAGTCCTCAACGAGTCCGGCAAAATTGGGGTTTTTCAGTGTTTTATTTTCATTAATTTACCTGAATTTTGTTTTGCTGAGGGACTGAATTCCGCAGTCCGCCGCTAGCAAAAAATAACTTGCCGATATAATGATTGAATGATCGAATGAACCAAGACAAATAAATCGATTCATCCGTTATTTTACCTGCCGAGGTGCGATACTTTGTGTAATACAATTTTACCATTGGTTGACACAATGTCAACTTGACAACAGCCGCATGGAAATAAACGCCATACGATTGAGCTCGAATTCACACCTATTTAGTGCATGCGGGTGCGCCCAATATCACCCAGCAAGTAGCGCTCCCGTGCAACGCACATTCAGCAGAGGGGTTGATCATGCGCCAGATTGTCCCCCAAAATGGTGCAGATAGATGCTGATGTTCCTGAAGTGCAATGAGCATCTTTTGATGATTGATGAGGTCAAAACTCAGGTGTTGTCAAGCACTGAAATTCAATTTTCTTCCCTGTTTCATTTTCATAGCCTTATTTTACTGACATGCTTATTTCCATTATAAGTAGGCCTACTCCCAGTTGCAAAGATATCGTCAATTTAGTATAGTGCTAAAAACAGTGAATTGCAAAGAATATTTAATTGTATCCTGCTTTTATCAGAATTATTAGCCTTTAGCAATAATTTACTTCTTTAGCTTGATCTGTTGTTGTTCGTCCATCGCAAAGCAAAGATGACAATGACAACAAAGATTAGCTAGTTGAATTTGATCTATGTGTCCGAAGATTACTAACAAGACCAATCCGGGCAATTAAATAACATGTTTATACAAGTTACCGATTCACAACCGAGAAGAAGTGATGTAGCTCTGCTGCATCGCCCAGAATTCCCATTATTTGCCCACCCCGTGTTATAGATCTCGAATCCAAGTTCTAGAAACACTTTTAAACGCAGGTCAATTATATACCAACACTCTCTATTGTAGTCACGTTGTGCCAACGTTGTGCCAACGTCAATCAGTTGACGTTGGGCCAACGTTGACTTGCCGGACAAAATTATTTGCCCACCCCGTGTTATAGGTCTCGAATCCAAGTTCAAGAAACACTATTAAAAGCAGGTCAATTATATACCAACACTCTCTATAATTGTAGTCACGTTGTGCCAACGGTGTGCCAACGTCAATCAATTGACGTTGTGCCAACGTTGGCTTGCCGGACGTTGGCCCAACGTCATTTGTTGACGTTGGCCCAACGTAAGTGCATATGTTGGCCCAACGTAGTATTGCTATCTGTGTAAGGACTCGGACTCGGACTCGGACTCGGATATTGAGGACTCGGACTCGGACTCGGACTCGGACATAAAAATTGGCAAAGACTCGGACTCGGACTCGAGTCCTTTCCTCAAGGACTCGGACTCGGACTCGGATGATGAGGACTCGACTCCAACACTGATAAATATCCATCTTAATACTTAGGCAACAAAACACCCTGTTCTACTGGCCAACAGACCCATTTTTCTTCTTTCTTTCAATTGTTGAAAATTCACCACAAATTCCTGATTTTTTGTTGTTGGAAAAAACAACATAAAAAAACCCAGATCGAACGACCCTACCTGAGACGTCTGTTTGCGCGTAGAACAGGGTTGGATTTTTTTGTTGCCTTAAGTGTTAATTCTAAATGCAATTGTTGTTTTTATAACAAGTATGAAAAGTGGCAAAAACATTTACCTTTGTAACTAATATCATATTATTGATCAAACTTGTGTCATCAACTTTAATACCCATTCAGTCATTTTCAAATTCATTTGGCCTAGATATTTATACTATCGAATTGCTATGAGTGTGACACAAGAATATATGTGTGGTGGCATGGGAAAACCCTTCACATGATCATTTTCTAGCAAATTTTTCAGAAATTCCATCTAGAACTACAGTTATAGTATTTTAAAGTCAGCAAGTTTAAATGCAACACTCAAAATTGAAACTGACGATTCAAAGGTGTACACAAACTCTTTTAAATGCTCTAATAATAATAAAACTACATTGTTTTATCACACAGAATAGCTTGTCATATGAAAAGGACTTTTGATATGAACCTAGTTTTTTGCGATATTATTAACAATTGTAAGTTC
This sequence comes from Ophiura sarsii, assembly GCA_035610835.1. Taxonomy (NCBI): domain Eukaryota; kingdom Metazoa; phylum Echinodermata; class Ophiuroidea; order Amphilepidida; family Ophiuridae; genus Ophiura; species Ophiura sarsii. The sequence continues at coordinate 71,085,787 of CM069442.1, read as the reverse complement.
TTCACTTTCAAAATCTTACAATGTATTGTCGGAATTCACAAGTGGTTACCATGGTAACAATGTCATTTTACGTAAACATAGCATTTTACACATAAAATTTGATAAACAAGGTTCAGAAAAGTACTAAAATAAACTTCACATCTGGAATTTTGCATAAAAAACTCCTGGAGACTAAAGTTCAAGGTATAATCTCTATATTGGGACCAAAGTTGGAAAATTGACTTGGAACTCATTTGTTAGGAATATTTTGGTATGACCCAGATATCTCAATACTAACACTAGCGACTTCCGACGGGTTTTCCCATACCACCACACATATTGCATGAGCTAGAAAGATATTGCACATATTTTAGCTATGCTATATTGTTATTAGGCTTGGTAAAACATCCTGTACTACAGATAGGAAGACCTTCAATACAGTTGTAATGTCACACATGATATAAAAACCATATAAATACATCTGGATGATCACACATATGCTTGTTTTATATTACAAATATCCATCTTACTTAGGCGATGAAAAACCCACCCTGTTCTACTCCCGTCAGTGTGTCCAGAACAGAATTAATGCTATTTACCTGGGGCTCAGTATTTTGTGACTGTGCGGGTGCGAATAGTGAGTCATTTGCCGTTTGCTGTACTGAAATTCCCAATCTCGCGGCGTCTAGTGCTTGTTTAAATGATTCAGGTTCTTTTGAAAACACAAACGCTCTGACAGAAGGCAAAAGACCACGAACAAAAATAGATAATTTTTCTGCTTCAGATTTACCAACCTGCTTGCACCATCTTATTATTTCACAAGCATAGTCGTCAAGTGTTTCTGATGTCAATTGCTTACGCGACAACAGCTTAGATTCGACGCTCCATTTCCAAGATGAACCTTCGAAATTACTTTTAAGTAAATCTTTAATCTTGGCTATGGTATTCTTATCTGCATCAGGAATTGAATCCAAATAGACGCGAGCATTTCCATAAACTTTTGTTTGTAAGGCAAGTATAGATTTTGGCACGGTATAATCTCTCAGCTCAGCATACGTCTCAAATCTACTAATGAAGTTATCTACGTCATCATCTGGATTACCAGAATATTTAATATCGCAATTATGCATATCATATTTAGCCATATTTGCTACGTCAAGTTCAACCTCCTCTATACTATTAAGTGATATAACAGACTTACTATCACTATCACTATCGCTATCGCTATCGCTCATTGCCTTTTTAACAATCTATGTCAAAATCACCAGCTAATTCCAAAGAGAATTCGGAATTTAATCAACAACATTTTTTTAGTCAATCTCAAGTTCAAGATCAAAATTCAAGTTCAAATTCAATCAAAATTTGAAAAATCTGAACATGAACCAAGTTTATTAATTATTAAACTTGATTAAGATTATCAATTAAAATTTATTGATTATGATTGATGATCAAATTTAATTAATAGACTAACAATGAACTTAATTGATGAAGTTTAAATTCACCAATGAGAAAAAAAATTAAAAGCTCAATGAAATCCAAGTCAACAATTTAAAGTTGACATCAAATTAAATGAATAAAGTCCCAAGTTACAGCTGAATATATAAAATATTTATTCAATTGCAGTGCAGTGTATCAATATTATGTATCTTGATTTAGAAATCAGTCCATTCAAAATTTATATAGAATTCTGACTGACATCAGTCTCATCCAAAAATAAACAAGATTTATTTCATCCGAAGAAATTGTCTGTCTGAAACGCACCTGTCCAGTAGAAGAGCTTATAAAATCTACACAATAGAATTTTACCGCGCTCGAGAATTTCAATCTCGGATTAAAATCTTTTATCAATGGATATCAGACCGTGGTCATGCACTTTTGAACCAGATTATCAGAGACTTGTAAATCGGAACAATTACATGTATATAAAAGACTTTATCGACTTGCCACGTTGGACATGTAGAATGCGCCCATTATTGCCAGCGTAAATAAGACCTAAATATTGATATGCCATACTACATGTATTTCGTGTATACTATTTTAAACACAATTTTAATAGACCTTTCTGGGTCTATAAAACAAATTTCAATAGACATATAATTAAATTTCAGCAGTGCATACCAACAAAATGCTACCTGAATTCAAACCGTCTCACCACGCTGAGTTATAGTCGTCGACACTGGATGCGATGAACAACAAAATACATATACAACTTTGTAGCTACAGTCCTAATTATTCAAAATGAAGGGGGCTGGTAAATTGACCGGAATAATAAAACATTGACATAAAAATATCAAAACGAACGGATTCTCCACCAGATATTGTGACGTGGTTTTGGGGAAAATACTCGCATGGCGGAGAGGGGATCAAAACACACAGAATGAATATAACGGATATAGCTTCCAAGTTATTTATATATACATTTTATTAATTCAACATAAATAGTTCACTTACTCATATTATAAACGAACACAGCACCCAGCATCCAGACTATCCTAAAGAAATGACATGACACGCATCAATCGTGAGCTTCTGTAATTCAGAGCTCACTAGTCCTGTTGTGTGAATTGAAAACTATATGGCCTAAACTTATCATGAGGTGTTGTCAGCATGGCACGACGACTTGAATTGGTCAGAGATATTGGCGCGTAGACTGAATGGGATTCAGAATACGGAAGTACGGTGTTGCCATTTCAAGTCAATCATGGCCTGAATTCTAGATATGAAAATACCTAGAATTAATAATATCAATATAAATATTTAGCGTCACAACAGACCCATTTAATTTATTTTTTTAAATTATTGAACATTCACCAAAAATTTGTTGTTGAAAAAAAACACATAAAAAAGCCTGACCGATCGGCCCTACCTGAGAGGTCCATTTACATATAGAACAGGGTTAGGTTTTTGTCACCTTAGGTATCAATTGTAGATTTTTGATGACCAGATCTGTAGAACATGTTTTTTTTGTTCCAAAAATTAATGGCAAAAACATTTACCTTTGTAACTAATATCATACTATTGATCAAACTTGTGTAATCAACTTTAATACTCATTTTCAAAATCATTTGGCCTAGATATTTATATACATGTACTTTATTGAATTGCTTTGAGTGTGAAAAATATTGCACAAGTTGGAGAAGTGCAATATTTTGTATACAAGTGAAATATTCATGAATCACACAAAACACAGCATTCAATATTATTATTATTATTATTTATAACAGACTGTTAGCGATATTGAAACGCCAATCTCAAAAATGTACCAATGCGCATCATCTGCGCATACTCAAACGCACATCGTCTGTACCACACAATCACATCCGGATACTTTTGGTGCCTATTCCTTACAATACACAGTTATATTGTTCCGTTTGGGAAGCCCATATAAATAATAGTACAAAATAGATATGCTGGGTGGTCAAATTTCATGATTTTGATTTATCACATGTTATAGTGAGTTAATAACTACATAGTATGGTTTAAAGGAATAGTCTCTTTTATTTAAGTCCACATAGAAGCTTTTGGTTTGGTGCGGGTACATATTATTAATCAGGAAACCTACTCCACCAGGCCAACAGGGGACATGATTGTGAAACAAATAACATTCAATTGATATACAGCAACATATTTATATGGTCAAAATATTTCTGGATCAAGTTGTAATGGTATTAAATAATCATAATTTACAATTATATTGTTTCCTCTCATAGATTATTGGCAATAATAGTGAGTTTAAGAGAGCTGTAGATAGAATTGTAGAAACTGTATCATTCGACAAAGACAATACAGTACAGGTCTTTGAGACAACAATAAGGTAAGTCTATGTTAAAAGCCAAACAAGATGTTTTCATAAGGTGAACCCATTTTGTGGTGTTACCTACATCACAAATTAGCCTAGTTGTAAGTTTTACAACTTGGACACCTTGCATCCCCATTTGAGAAAAATTAATTGAAAACAAAGGTTTTACATAAAATCTGACAAAACTGGGATTCGAACCCAGGACCTGTCAGTCTCAAAGCGAATGTCATAGCAACTATACCAGCTAGGCTGTCAGTGTTGAGGTAGGGATGTTAATCTTACAAAAGAGGTAGGGTAGCCCATAGTCTATGTGTATTGTGGAATAAAGCTACATACTATACAATAGAAGTCTTTGCACTAGACTAATTTATGATACCTTCTCATAGAACCCACTTTGTACTTACACCCTTAATTGTAAGTACAAAGTGGGTTCTTTTTGTAAACAAAATCTTAAAAGATTTTTTTAAATTCAATCACAAAATTCCAAGTACAAAGTGGGTTCTTTTTGTACAAAAAATCTTAAAAGATTTTTAAAAATTCAATCACAAGATTCCATGAGATTCTTAAAAGAGTCTCATGGAACCTTTTGATGTGATCTCACATATGTTAAGACTTTTTTTCTAATTCAATCAAAAGGTTCAATGAGACTCTCAAAAGAGTCTCATGGAACCTTTTGATGTGATGTCACATATATTGAGAATTGTAAGAGTCTCATGGGAATACACGAGAAGCAAATGACTTGTTCCTTGCTCAAATAACTCTTTGTAAAGAAAATAAAGTTGTAGTTACTTTGGATTTGTCACAAGAGTGACATCATGGAAGATGGCAAAAGTCCTGCATAATTATGGATGCATATAACAATTGACATGTATCCCAAACCTTTCCAGACAGTCTTCTGTACCATCTCAAATATCCATCTTTATTTTCTGTTTTAAGTGTCTCTTTTTATGCAAGGGTGCTCCATGATTTTGCAGTGAAAAATGCAAAACTGAACTGATTCTGGTCAGAACTTAAAGGTATATTATGTAATCTTTTCCAGGGGATGCCCTCAATCCTCGAAGAAGAAAAAATGGAATCGTATCCGTCGCTCTGTAACTCAGGATATATTTATGATTGATGATCAGTAATGTAAATCTGCAAGAAAATCTACTTTCTAAAAAGAATCATGGATAGAGGGCGCCCCCTGGAAAAGATCACATAATATGCCTTAACTCCAACTCTTAACTATGTTTGTTATTCTACAGGATGTTAGGGGGTCTTTTGTCTGCCCAGTTGCTCATCACTGACCCCACACAACCTTTTGGTGACCTTTTGCCTGATGATTATGATAATGAGTTGTTACATCTAGCACATGACTTGGCAACAAGATTATTACCAGCATTTGATAATACAACCACAGGGCTACCACATCCAAGGGTAGGTGATATCGAAATTACGAATTGAGATTTGTGAATTTTGTTACCCAAATTATGGTAAAATATGATATTTGTGGCCCCAAAAAAGCCAAAACGGCCAAGAATTGTAAAATATAACATTTGATATTTAAATGATTTCCAACATCTTTATTTGAAATCAACTAAAAATTGTTATCTTATTGGACAATTGTCTCTTTTATGCAATTACAAGATGTTTTACAAACACAGGTAAATCATTGTTTTTTGGAATTAACCGTCTTTACCATAATTTTCTTTTGATACCTTTTGTATCCCTAGGCAAAGGCGCAGTATATGTAATTTATGAGTATTATTTATTATTATTAAGGCAATCAAACGACTTCCTTATACTATGAGTTAAATACCTTTAATGCTTTTAAATCTTCTCATTCAGGTTAATTTAAGGACAGGTCTTCCAGAGAAGGGTACACAGGAGACGTGTACTGCTGGAGCTGGATCTTTACTGCTTGAGTTTGGCATCCTTAGTAAGCTTGTTGATGACCCGGTCTTCGAAGGAGTGGCCAGGAGAGCGGTAGAGAAACTGCTACATTTTAAGTCTAATGTGACAGGGCTTTTAGGTATGAGAAATGATATTGCTTGTTTTAATCTTCACTGTTCTTGTAGAATAACACAGGTTCGAGTCCCACACCGGCTCATTTCCATGCTTTTTAAGTTGGGATATGGGTCGAGGCTTGTTTATGTTTGTTTGTGTTGGAACTTGCAGTAGTTGTGCTGCCTCGCTGTTATTTGTAAAAAGATAGTTACAATGGTTTTTCAACGCTCATCTTTTGATACATCATTTCCAGATTAATCGTAGCCTGCTATCAGTAGGTGGAAGCTGGTTTCCAAATTGTACAACTTGATAAGTCACTTCATTTTCTGATGGTGGTGGAAGGTGACACTATCAAAATGATCAGCTGTGACATTGTTCCACAGGGAAAAAAATGCAAATTTCCCAGTAACCTAACTTTAGTTTTCCCTTCAAGGAGAACATTTCCCTTCAAATTCTTATGTATTTTTTTAGTTTTATACCTAAAATTTCCCTCCAAAGCCAAAACTTCCCCTCCAAAGTCAATATCCCTGGAACTAGGTTCCCAACTTTCCCATTATTTCCAGCCATGGACATCAATGGGAGGGGTAGGGGTTAGGACACTTCTAGGACTATCCAAGACTCTTTGCTGAACCATTTCTTTTTTGTGGCCAAAATAGGGGTTAATAGAATTTTGACCGACATAAATATCCGAAAATACAGCCAGCCGACAAAGCTCAGAATGAAAATAATGTCAAGTCAAGAGGAATTGTCAAGGATATGATGGGTGTTGTACTTAATTGAGTTTGGAATATCCCCTGACCCTATGTTAGACACCACACAAAAATAGTCCTTATGATTTTCTTGACTAAAATTAATCTATTACAAATTAGAGACATCAAAGGCTTTGAAGTACCTGAAGTACCGGATAATATTATTGCTATTTGTGATGCGATCTGAGAAAACCCGTCGGATGTCGCAAAATGTGAACTAGGGATTATGGGTAAAATAGAAGAAGAAAAAAATAATAAAAAATAAAAAAACTTTTTTCTTTTTTTTAGATTTTTTTAAAGAAAATTAGTTTCCAGTACTTTGTGTCATCATCTTTCATGAAATTTCACCTTGACAAACTTACTTAAGTCACTTTTATTATTAACCTTATAATGTTATTATATTGAATTATGTATCTTTTTTGGCCTGTTTTCATGATTTCTTGTTTTGTAGCTTTTGGTGACATCACAATCATCATTCACTCATAACTTTTTTTGTAGTGATCGTAGAAAAATGATCGAAACAGTTCTGTAATCAGCACAGTTTTAGCTTTCTTATGATATAAATATCTCCAATATGAAAAATGCCACCATGTGGCGGGTTTTCACAGATCGCATCACATTTTTGTTCCACATCTTGATCATTTCTTGCCATTGTGCTTGTGTTTATGTTTGTAGGTAATGTGATTAATATCCAGACTGGTCAGTGGGTTGGCTCACAGAGCGGATTGGGAGCTGGGTCAGACTCCTTCTATGAATATCTACTCAAGGTAACATGCAATTTGAGGATGATTACATTGAATGTTTGTTGCAATGAAATTTGGCAACTTATAAAAGGGATTGACAATTCTTGTTATTCGCAATACGATGCAGCGCCAGAAGTTGCTTTGGAGAGGCATAAATATGCAGTGCCTTATGATAAAAGGTTGACATCCAAAGCCCCCGTAATACAAATACAACACAAGAAAACATGTTATTGTGTGTTTAAATGTCAATATATTGGTTACATACACACAAATGCACACCCCAACACCAATTTACAATTATAATACATGTAGATTAATTTTCTTTGTATTACTCATACGGGATCCTTCATGAAGCTGTGTTCAACATTATTATTATCACACTTGCGTGACAATCCAATGGTACCTAGAACAGTGATGTCGACCTTAGAGGTCAAAAATTGAACTGGCAAGAACAACCGCTGGAAAGTATCATATTGCGAATCGCACACATTATGATAGGTTATTGCTATTGGCCTCATCCATCTTATGAGACCCTCCCTTACATAATTCCCCATCAAAATTAAGATTTTTGTATAAGATGAAAGCATCAACCCTGCAAGAGTTTAGGCCTAAGAGATATTTCCGTGAGCTATGAGCTAAAAATTAGTGAATTATTCCCAATTATGGTAAATTTGTGTGTACTGCTCTATCAGCATTAATTTTAGTGAATATTTGCTTCTAACACTAAATCATTTAACACAAATTTTAAAATAAGTCTGTATTTATAATGTGCCTTCTTCTAGAATAAGAAACATGTTTGGTAATTTTGTATGTATTTTATGTTTTCTTAGACGTACATCATGTTTGGTGACCGTAAAGACTTGCAAGCATTCAATGAGCTATACAGCAGCGTCAAGAAATATATGAGAAGAGGGTGAGTTAATATGGGCATAGTGAGTATACAAGGACATTCCAGTGGGTAAACGGTGGAAAACCAAAATGATGTATCAAAGATGGAAATTCAATATAATTTGCATCATATTTTACTTTCTAAGTATTTCACCCTACTTTTAGATTTTATTTCTAAAAATCTGTATATTCTCATTAGTTTTCAAAAGAATTTTAGTTGGTTAAAATTGGTTGCGGAATTTTTTATGATCATTTAGATAAAAGTGCACATTTAAAAAAACGAACAAGATTTGAAATATTTCTCTAAATGAGCTCTATTATATTTCACTATTGAAAAATGGTCCACACTGTAGTCCAATCATCACAAAAGCCATCTTAAATTAATTCTGAAATTTCCCACAAGATTACCAAATCTGATGAGCTTGAGTTCCCACTCAATGTGTTTTACAGTCTTGACAGTAATAACATTTACAGACTGTCAGTAGGAGTCCTTCTAGTGGCGCTACTGTTCAGTAGTGTAGCCAAGTGTTTTGTTATTGTTGAGTGGTCAGGGTTAAGAATAATTTTAGGTGGAGTGTAGGGTTGCAGTAGCAAGTGCCATGCACAGAATTTTGTAGTTCTCCCATATACTTTCGAAATTATGTTTGTAATGGTATGCATATGCATACAATACAAGCATAAAAATTGAAATTATTCATACAATTTGCCACCATTTAAAGGTAGATGACCCGATCACATTTTCGTAACACAGAATTATTTCAAACATACGGAGATTTTCATATCATATGAAAGCTCGTATTTTTCTCATCATCATACTGAAATTTGACGGCCTAAATCGGTATAATTACGGAGAAATCGATGAAATAACGTCGAATTACCGCGAATGTTGGTAACCACCGATATAGTTTGTGTACTACTCAATGGGTACAGTTCACAGCATCTTGTGCGTCTAAAATAAGAACCATTAGAGCTATGCAACTCAAACTTTGGAACACGACTTTTTTAAGGATGACCTTTCATGTAGAATAGAAAACTTCAAGTTGAAAATCGGAACATCTACCTTTAAGGTCAAACTTGATGTAAAACAAGTTCATAAAATTATTTTGCCATATAAATGAATACACATTTTTACAGGAAAGAATTGTTATCCCTACACGTTCACTGTCATTGTGTTTTTTCTCCCAGAGTAGAGGAATCAAGCAACAGAAGAAAAAATCCCCAGGCTGTATAACATTATACTGATTTCTGATTTATTTGTTTCTTTTAGGGGAAATGCTTGCAAGCAAATGCTATAAGGACAAACAAAAATACAAATTTTGTTTCCAGTACATGTAGTGCGCGCATTTCACTGAGACGCTTGATTCTTGCGCATTTTATTTTTTTATTAGAAAAAACGGGGACAAACATTGTTAGGGTGCCATCTTTTGTTGAAATTGTGTCCAACCTGTTTCAAGATAGCGATTTGCCACATACGGCAAACACAAAAGTGAAAATCTGCAGCGAATATCACATTTTAACGAGCATATAAGAGTAACAAAAATGCACAGTTTTGACTAAATATAACCATTTCAAGTGAATCTCCACTATGAATTTGAGCAAACAAATTTAAAAAAATGCATTTCGCATTTGACTTTGCAGGCTTGCTACTGGAAACAAACTTGTTTGTTTTTTGGCCTAATCTAGCTATCTTATCATTTGATAGGTGATTTTTGATCAATCTTGTCTCTTTTAGGAGAAAGGATTGCAATGATGGTATAGGTGATACCCCTATGTATGTCAATGTCAGAATGGAGGATGGCAAGATGATGAACTCATGGATAGATTCAATGCAAGCAGCATTTGCAGGAGTACAGGTAATATACCTACCATATTGCATACAATCAAACCATATAGCTGATTTGACATGGACGTCATTGACTGATTGCAGTACAATCGGACGTGCCTACCGAGGGCTAGCATAGATGTGCCTACCGAGGACTGGCGTATATGCACGGACATACTATAACAGATAGTTGGATGATTATAGGTCAATACGCGCGCGCTGGTGTTGATGGGTGAATAATGGCACGACCCCATATGGGGAGTGCTTTTGTGAGCATATCAACATTTACGCAAGTGCATTGATTTGCCTAATTTTTCGTGAAACAAAACATACGCATTGCTCATGTATTGACCTAATTCATACACATCAGTACAAATCAAAATGTACTGTTGTGTGCATACTAATCTCTTTAATAACAAATAAAAGCATGTTTTCAAGTTTTATATCACCTGCAGTAAGAATCAGCGAACCTGTGCTGCATGAACAACAAATCAAGACAAAGCGTGTGGTGCATGCATGTAGGGCACACATGTGAAGTGCAATTAGACACTTTCAATGCACACCACAAATTGTATTTCGCTGCTTGTGATTGGTTCAACTACTATTACTAAGAGTGTATGAATTTGCAAGAGTCAATTTCACCTTTAAGCATGTTTTTGTTAATCTCAACAAATTGATTCCTTATAATCACTTACATCGATAAACAGTGTGTATAGCTGTACAAGTAATTGTTAATATATCAAATGTTGTTAACTCGAGTCTTTGCAAATTTGCTAGATGCAATTTCAGTAACTGATATTGTTAAAACAAGGATGAGTATCCAATTGACAAAAAAAAAATGTTGCTCTGGACTATAAAGCAAGATACACATGCAACAAATGCTATTTCAGTACAGTTTTGATCTGGTTACATATTACATAAGTTTCATTATCACTTTCCACGGGATTGACTGCTCAAGTACAGCGTTGCTGGAACGAGTGATAAACTGTAAGAGTGGTCATTTTCGTGCGACTCATTTTTTGCGCTTTGCCAATTTGTTACTGTTCTGAATGTTTTTAAATTCACAATTTGTAGCTTCATCACATAGACCTCTTCACGTAGAACAAAAGTAAATGCAGCACGAAAATCACCACTTTTACAGTATCTTGCGGTAATTGCCGATTTTAAACAAAAATAGTTCAACTAAATCCTCCGAAGTCCATATTCTCACCTTATGGAACTTACCTTCTGCCACCAGGTACTCAAGGGTGACTTAGAGGAGGCCATCTGTACCCACGCTATCTACTATGCAATCTGGAGAAAGTTTGAGGCTCTACCGGAGAGGTATAATTGGTATACTAAACAGCCGGAAGTATTGTTTTATCCACTCAGGCCAGAACTGGTGGAATCCACCTACTTGCTCTATCAGGTAATTCTACAGTATTTTTTTACAGCAGGAACGAGCAAGACCAGAAACTTTGATAAGTCTAGGATAACATTGTTGAAAAGATTCATCAGGATTGGTGATAAACATGAGAAGAAAGTTCATTATATCTAATCCAATTTCCACTTACTTTTTATTGTGGACGTTTCGGCAAAACACTGTTGCCTTTATCAACACATGATAGGTAGTGAGTGATTAACTACTGCTATCGATGTTGAAAGATTTTTGCCATTTTGTAATGAATGTTAGTTTGAAATTTGGAAAATTGCCACACCACAGCTTTTTAAAGCAAAATGAATAGTGTACTTCATAACAAATATAAGCGTATTATCACATAGCTGAAATGTGTTTGAGCTATTCATTTACCTGATAATTAATTTGGAAAAGTGTTCTCCCAGATTCTGGACTGTACTAGTATCGTCTGAACGATACTGGTACAAAATCAGTGTTCCAGTATCGGACGATACTGGAATACAATTATATACCAGTATCGTTCAATATTGGGACAAATCACTAATAATAGCATGTGTACCGGTATTGCCCCCTGGCGTTACTTAGTGGATACAAGGTTACGGGGATATGACGCCAAAAAGGGTCCCATGGATGACCCTCTGGTAAATGGATGACCCTTTTCAAAGTCATTTTTGGTCTAAAATCCTTAATTTTGCTGTTTTTCACCGAAATTTAAGCAAAATCTGTCAAATATATGGGAAAATGATGGGTTTCTGGTAAACATATGGATCCATTTTCTCCCGAAAATTGGTAAATGTTTGGGTCAATTTTCATTTTGCTTGCGGTACATCCCTACCAACAAATATCCGAGTACCCCCCTACGTTTCTGTATTGCTCGATACTGGTACACAATCTACCCTTACAAAAATAACACATTGGTTTTCTCACTCACCAACCCTCTGACCAATGCTTTCCCTACCCTTTCCCAAGGCCTTGGCCAATGCCTAGGCCAATGCCTAGGCTATCTCAATACAAAATGATACTGGGTATTTCTGAAAACAAGGGGTAGGTTTTCAATGCATGATGATACAATGCATTTCTGTAAACAAGGGGTGGGAAATACCAAGGCCTTGGAAAAACCAAGGCATTGGAAATACCAGTGAAAATCAATAAACTCAAGTTGAGAGCCTAACTCTAAAAGTCAAGAATAATCAATATTATTGACTGCTATTTATCATCAATATCCTATTTGATTGATATACTGCCCTCGGTTGATCAATAACATTTGATTGATTGTACCAGAGAGATTGTACCAATTATACAATAAATCGGCTTGTGCAGCAAACGAAACTTCTATTTTCCACATTTTAGTACGTTTTTTCAAACAGAATAAAATGAAGTTTATTTTTTTATAATGATGTGATTTTATTATTTAGATTTTTTTTGCTGTTGAACTAATGAAATTTAAATACACCCTTCTTGTTATTCCCATCAACTTTGCATCGTTCAGTATTATAATTATATTATAGCAGGTACATCTGCCATGGTTCTCTACCAAATAATTATATAAATCTCATGCAGCATTAAGAAAATGATCACGCATGACGAAACAAAAGTGGTATATCATGATTATATCCGCTATCGAACTCGATTTTCTGTGTGTTGGATGGATCGTCCCAGGGGGACATCATGTAACAGACACCCCTCCCAGTCTAGGTTCCTCCCTTGTCCCCCTTTTATCCCTTTATCCCCTTATTAATTTTGAATCAATTAAATTTTTGTTTTCATCATTTATCATATTAATTTCTACAATATGGTTATACTGGTTACCGATACGCTTTTTATAGCACGCTTTTTATAGCACGGTGTGAAAGAGTTTTATCAACCACGAAGGCCAAATAAAAATAAGAACTAGTTTCTTGTCCTTACTTTGAGGAGGATGAGGGAATTTTTAATAAAGAGCATGAAGCTCGTTTTATTTCATAGCTCGGGGGTGGGGGGGGGGGGGGGGGGGGTGGTGGTAACACAAAACCTGCTTTAATATGCTCATAGGACTAAAGTAAATCTATTACCAAGATGTCTATTATGTATATGAGATCTAGCTTAGACCATTGGTGGAGCTGCTCATGTCCTACCATATTACTAGCCCACTTTGGAAGTGTATCACTCAATGTTTTCAAGATTAAGAACCAAATTAGAGATTTGAACAAAATATGCAAATGAGCTCATTAGCATAATTACAACCATACAAATCAGCCCTAACATTGATCAATGATAGATCTAGTCATGTATAACCATCCTAGTTTTGTAGAGCTTAAGTCAGTCTATTCATTGAAGAGCTATATTTAATTGAGATAGTCCTTGCATTGAGGAGTTACAGCCAATTCAAGTATCGAGCCAAAATATGCAAATCAGCTAATTATCATATTTACGCAAATGTAAATGAGATCTAGCTTGGATCATTGGTGGAGCTGGTTATGTCCTACCATACTAGTCACTGTGGAAGTGTATCACTCATTGTTTTCAAGATTAAGAGCCAAATTAGAGATTTGACCAAAATATGCAAATGAGCTCATTAGCATAATTACATCCATACGAATCAGCCCTAACATTGATCAATGATAGATCTAGTCATGTATAACCATCATAGTTTTGTAGGGGTTTAGTCAGTCTATTCATTGAAGAGCTATATTTAATTGAGATAGTCCTTGCATTGAGGAGTTACAGCCAATTCAAGTATTGAGCCAAAATATGCAAATTAGCTAATTATCATATTTACACAAATGTAAATGAGATCTAGCTTGGATCATTGGTGAAGCTGATCATGTCCTACCACACTAGTCACTTTGGAAGTGTATCACTCATTGTTTTCAAGATTAAGAGCCAAATTAGAGATTTGACCAAAATATGCAAATGAGCTCATTAGCATAATTTCAACCATACGAATCGGCCCTAACATTGATCAATGATAGATCTAGTCATGTATAGCCATCCTAGTTTTGTAGAGGTTAAGTCACTCTATTCATTGAAGAGCTATAGAGGTGACCATGTCTAACCATCCTATACTTGGAAGTTTATCTGTCATTGTATTCAAGAGTAAGAGCTAAAACTAACAATATAGCAAAATATGCAAATTAGCTCATTAACATAATTACAAATGTGCGATTGAAACCTAATTTCAGCCAATTGTAGACCTGGACATGTTCTAAGCTTTGTCAAACAAGGGAAATGTAGTCAAAATAAATGCCACTTATAAATATTCATGCAAAATAATTATTATCCTCAATACATAGGAAACAAAATTGTATTGTATGACCATGACCTTTCACCTTTCACACTAGTATGCAACTTGGCCTCAGTCAAATGACCTTTGACTTGTGCATGTAAACTTCACGTTGTTACTCCGCTGTGATCAAATTCAAATTTAAATAGTAAATCAGGACTGGCCGCAGGGTGTATCATTCATAACTACATGTATTTCAGCAGCCTATGTATATGAGTAGCATTCATTTTAACAATCAATATTATCCCCAAGGGCATAGTTCATGTAGGCTCATAGACTACAATGCAATTGTACACATTAGGAACCTTGCAGGGATGAGTTTTTGAACGGGTATTGTTAATTTACTGAGAAGATATTATAGTATGCATAGTGCAGTATTGAGATGAAAAGGAAATATTTTGGAGAATGAAAACAAACTCAAACTATTAAAGGAAAGACGTGGCTATGTTTTTATTATTATTATTAGGCACCATACGATAACATACAATGCAGGAATCCAAAACCGAGACCGTAGAGGCGCAGAAATGCATAATCAAGGCATTGGTTTAATAGTGTAATTTACGTATACCATATAAAGCATATACAGGCTCTAATAAAAGGGAGGCATCGGTTTTTGAAATCCGAGGCGTCATATAGGCCCTACTGATACCCGAGGCTCTGGAAATACACGCATCCCACCACCGTGCGTAGGTGTAGGCCTACGTAACTAAACACGCGTGTACTAGCATCAGCATGGAATTTAGAGCCTTCAGGATTTCATTACTTTCATGGTCTGACCAAGTGTTTACCTCAAACCGGCTCAGGAAATATTTTGTGGCAAGATTCTAATTAAATTTTTCAGTTTGTAAATGAATAACAGTGTATTAAAGGATCAAACAAAAAGTTTGTAAATGAATAATAGTGTATTAAAGGATCAAACAAAAAGTTTGTAATAAAACTATGGATGTTGAAATGATCAGCACACGTCGCGCCCGTTCTATTTTATTTAGTAAAATAACATGGAATGGTTTTAAAAACAGATTTTCTGGTCTGTCATTAAATTGGTCACATATTCAAGACGCACACCAACAGAATATTCCCTTCCCCTAGCTTAAAAAACGGAATAGGCCTAGGCATATGGCTTTAGAAGGCTGAAACCCTGCTTATATTATATGCATACGGCCTATATATTTCCGAGCCCCGCGTACCATCGGATTTCACAAACCGAGGCCTCGGATTTCACAAACCAAGGCATCGGATTTCAAAAACCGAGGCCTCGGTTTTTATAGTTGCCCGTAGGCGTATAGCTTTACGTGTATAGCTTTACGTACGTACGAGAGCATCAGCATATACCAACACAGAGCATTGGATTAATAAAACCGAGGCCTCGGAAACAGTTGCCCGTATAACCTATACGTATTGTATACGTAACTCAACACGCGTGTACTAGCATCAGCATGGGGTTCATGAGTCTGACCAAGTGTTTACCTCAAAGCGGCTCTAGGAATATTTTGTGGAAAGATTTCTAACTAAATTTTTCAGTTTGTTTGTAAATTTAAGTAACCATGAATAAATAGTGTAAGGATCAAATAAAAAAGTTTGTAATAAAACTATGGATATTGAAATGATCAGCACACGTCGTGCCCGTTCTAGTTTATTTAGCAAAAAAAAAAAAGAGAAAAAAAAAAATAATAATAAAAAAATAATAATACAAACAAATATCTATGCTGTTATAAGCAAGTGTTTCATAATATAAAACGCTTCTTAACTATTACATTTTACTTTTTAAATTATGAGGTGCCGTGCCCTTACAATAATTATAATTAGGCCTATCATTATATAAATTCATGGTAGACAAATGGACAACATTTGTTTTATAGATATTTTAACTAGTGGTTTAATATTATTTCAATAATATTTCTGATGACACTACACCCCCCCCCCCCCCCCCCCAATAAAATAAAATGTAATGATCTATGCTGATGAACCTGTTTTATAAAATGTGGTGCATGCATGCATAGCGCATCTCGACAAGGTAAAAATCAATTGAGTTTTTCAACTTGTCCACAGTTTATTGACTTTCTATTGTGTCATTGTGCAGTGTACCACATCCTATTGTAAGGTTGTAAATAACTTTACAGAATCCACTTGACCGTGTTGCATCTTAAATAATAAGATCTTGGGACAAAGTTTGTAAAAAATCTATGGATGTTGAAATTATCAGCACACGTCGTGCCCGTTCTATTTTCGCGTACACATACTTTCGCGGATTTGTAAATCAAAGACATTTTTGCGAATTGTTTTCACGGGCAACCGTCTGGATGCACTTGCATGAATGTTGAAAACAATATTTTCGCGGAAAAAGAGTTTGCGCGAAAACCGCGAAAATAAAACCACCACGAATATTTCAGCTTTTACAGTAGGCCTACACTGCATTTCGGATCGAATTTACTGCAGTGTCTCCATCCATTCGCCACTGAAAACATCCAAATGTTCCTTCTGGTAGTAAAATTCATGTCAATGTCGTATATGTCACTTTAAATTTAATTAATTGAAGATGATTTTGTTAATGACTCTGCTCCTGTTAATTCACTGATAACTTTCACAAATAATCCATCTCAATCGGACCCCGGTAATTGGATTGCCGCATTAGTACAACGCAATATATGGGCCAATGTACCTAGTACACCTTTCAATTGGGCCGGCAACGCACGGGCCACATTCAGCTGGTCTCCCCGGCAGACCATAAAGCTAGTACCGTAGTAGTAGTAGGCCTAGTAGATTTAATAACATGGAATAGTTTAAACAGAGATGGGAGATATCTTCTCTGGTTTTTGAACAGGCCTCGATTACGGTTTCCGATGGAAACAAATACAGATAATAATATTACTCCACAATCCATCATAAAGTACAATCTTCTTTGATGAAATAAAGTCATGAAAGACCGGCCATGCAATATTTAATAGTGGATCATACCAAGGAGTTATTATATTAAATAACTCCTTGATCATACATACATTTAGTCTCGATGTTAGAATCAAAATAGAAAAGTACAGCAGACCTCATAACCATATTACTTAGGCCTATTTATATATTTATATCGCTTCAATCACAACCATTACCAAAGTAAAAGTGTAAAATAAAAGCTGATGATTATTATTAACTCTTGGAATAAGTCTTATTCTACTTATTCCAAGGTATCAGTATGATAACTGATTGATACCATAGGAGTTCAATAACCGAGGCCTAGATTTAGTCCATGTGTTGTATAGCTTACTATATGCAATATACGTGAACACACACGTCCACGCGTTTAAATACGGCCCTCGGATTTGAAAAACCGAGGCCTCGGTTTTGCTGCCTGCATGTACAATTGTATACGTAAAGCTATACGGTCAACTGATTCCGAGGCCTCGGTTTTTGAAATCCGACGCTCAATGTTGGTTTATGCTGATGCTCGTACGTACGTTAACCTATACGGGCAACTAAAACCGAGGCCTCGGTTTTTGAAATCCGATGGTGTGATCTCGGTACGTGGGGCTCGGAAATATAGGCCCGGGTAAGGCCGTATAATATAAGTAGAGTTAGGCCTATAATATATCGCGCCAAACGAAATTGACTTTTTGTTAAAGTAATTTATTCATCCACATCGTAGCTATTTCCGTAGCTAATATTTACTCAGAGATAGGACCCAATAAGGCCTCTCACAATCGATGTTCGAGTTTCCTGTTGCCGCCCGCGTCCAAAAACGGGCCGCGTCACTTACTTTAATTATTAATTATTTACACTTTCTGCCGCAAAAACGATGTTTCTTCATCGAAATTCACTTTTTTTACCCGTCTTGTTACTACAAATCACGAAGTTCGCGATCCATATCGCCGTATAGCTAGCATTACAGTGTTCGAATTCGACGGTATCGCATCGCTAATGCTACACAATTTCCACAAACTGCTACGCAATTGTCCAAAATGCATCGCTAACAGTGCGATGCATTATTTATTATTTTATTATTTTCTGTGAATTAATTTAATGATCGGACAACCCATTTTACCAAGTTTGCTGTCCGGCGGACCAACTTTTTACAATTAAAACATCATAAACAAGTTTTTAAGCCCAATAATGGAACAGTATAATAATAAAGTTTGCGATTTTAATTGATTGACATCAGTTTTTGCCATTCATTCACCGTCTGATTTAAATTCCAACACTAACTCTTTTTTAATTTTTATTTAATATTATAACCCTTCGAATGCTCTAGCTGTATTGAATATTGATCTAACTGAACACCTCAAATAAATTCTTCCAAGTGTTTTTACTCATTTTATTTTCCATGCAATTACTCCTTTCATCTTTATTCATTCATTGAAGGTTCTCCGTTTTTTTATTGTGGATTAAATACCTCTTTTAAATAGTTGATCAATAGTGTATCTCAGGCCGTGCCGCTATTGTGAGATAAGCATATCTAGCATAGCATGTAATGTGTTAATGTTGGCCACCGCATGTTAGGGAATCCCCAGGAGTGAATGAGGGGTTTCCCAGTTTAGTGAGTGAGGTCAATCATTCCTTATAAGGCAACGGCTCTAACACAGATTGGATAACCCGATGTCATCAACATAATGAACCATATTTGGTAAACATGTACACAATGTTTTTTCATTCATAAAAACAAGGGAATCCCCTGTTGACGTCATGGGTGGGGTCACATGGTCCTAGGGGGGGGGGGGGGGGGGGGGGGGGGGGGGGGGGGTGTGGGGTGAGTTCTTTCAAAAACTGAAATGTCTCTTATTAAAAATCCCCTATTAGGCCTAATTATACTTTCAGGGCGTATATCAAGTTATGTGGTTACAAACTTATTAAGGGTAAGGGATATATTTGGATTTAAATTTTTGTTTTCACCCCCCGGTTTGTAAAACCAGAAGGGAATTTTTGTCATCATGTCAGGGGAGGGGGGTGTATGTGGGGTGTGTTCGTATGTGCCTTTTGGTTAGCCTTTCCCTGAATGCTGTATCTTTTGAACAGATAGACGGATTGACTTCAAACCTTCAGCGATAGGTAGACCATGGTAACAGAATGTGGCTGCTTTTTTTTTGGGGGGGGGGGTCTAATTTGCATAGGTCATCTGAGATCAAAGGTCATCCAGGGGTCAAATCGTAAGTTGCCCGATTGACTTCAAACTTGGAGAAAAGAAACATGAACACCGGGGTGAACATGTCTAAAATAAATAAGAGGTCATCCGAGGTCATCTGGGGTCAAAGGTCATCCAGAGGTCAAATCGTTAAAATTGCCCGATTGACTTCAAACTTGGAGAAAAGAAACATAAATACCGGGTGAACATTTTTTTGGGTCCAATTTTCATAGGTCATCTGAGGTCAAAGGTCATATAGGGGTCAAATCGTAAAAGTTGCCCGATTGACTTCAAACTTGGAGAAAAGAAACATGAACACCGGGTGAACATGTCTAAAATAAATAAGAGGTCATCCGAGGTCATCTGGGGTCAAAGGTCATCCAGAGGTCAAATCGTTAAAATTGCCCGATTGACTTCAAACTTGGAGAAAAGAAACAAATACCGGGTGAACATTTTTTGGGTCAAATTTTCATAGGTCATCTGAGGTCAAAGGTCATCTAGGGGTCAAATCGTAAAAGTTGCCCGATTGACTTCAAACTTGGAGAAAAGAAACATGAACACCGAGTGAACATGTCTAAAATAAATAAGAGGTCATCTGGGGTCAAAGGTCATCCAGGGGTCAAATCGTGAAAGTTGCCCGATTGACTTCAAACTTGGAGAAAAGAAACATGAACACCGAGTGAACATGTCTAAAATTAATTAGAGGTCATCCAAGGTCAACGGTCATTAGAGGTCATCAAAGGTCAACAAGGGGTTAAATCGTGCAATAAACACGGGGGACATGTCAAAAAAAATTAGAGGTCAAAGGTTTGGTTCTAATTTTCAAAGGTCATATGAGGTCAAAGGTCATCCAGGGGTCAAATCGTGAAATTTGCCCAATTGACTTCAAACTTGGAGAAAAGAAACATGAACACCGAGTGAACATGTCTAAAATTAATTAGAGGTCATCCAAGGTCAACAGTCATTAGAGGTCATCAAAGGTCAACAAGGGGTTAAATCGTGCAATAAACACGGGGGACATGTCAAAAAATAATTAGAGGTCAAAGGTTTGGTTCTAATTTTCAAAGGTCATATGAGGTCAAAGGTCATCCAGGGGTCAAATCGTTAAAGTTGCCAGATTGACTTCAAACTTGGAGAAAAGAAAAGGAACACCGGGGAACATGACCCCTATGTGACCTTTGACCTCATTTGGTCATTGGAGGTCATCCAAGGTCAAAGATCAACGAGGGGTTAAACCGTGCAATGAACAGCGGGAAACATGTCAACAATAATTAGAGGTCGTCTGAGGTCAAAGGTCATCCAGAGGTCAAATCGTAGAAGTTGCCCGATTGACGTCAAACTTGGGGAAAAGAAACATGAACACCGGTGGAACAAGACCCGTGACCTTTGACCTCATTAGGTCATTAGAGGGCATCCACGGTCAAAGGTCACAAGGCGTTAAATCATGCAATAAACACCGGATGAACATGTCAAAAACATTAGAAGTCATCTGAGGTCAAAGGTTTGGGTCTAATTTTCAACGGTCATCTGAGGTCAAAGGTTATCCAGAGGTCAAATCGTAAAAGATGCCCGATTGACTTCAAACTTGGAGAAAAGAAACATGAACACCAGGGGATGATGACCCCATGGTGACCTTTGACCTCATTGTGAACTTTGACCTCATTTGGTCATCAGAGGTCAACAAGGGGTTAAACCGAACAAATGGGAAAATGTCCTTGTCTTCAAAAATTCAGGACGAGCAACATGCAATTTCTTTTACTTGGCCTAATTAACATCAAAATTAAGTATCGGATTCATTTATTAGCGCGTCTATTATTACGCACAGGAAAATTCTGCGCATGGCGCAATGATCAAACGGCTGTCGCAGGGTAAAACTCTGCTTAATTTCCTGCCAAATGACCATGTGCCTTTCCCGACTCAAACTTACCAAAACAACAATTTAAAATCACCTAATACAACAAGAAAGGATCGCTTCCGATAAGTAACTTATGATGGTAATGATAGAAAGAATACATATTAAGGTATTTAAATACCGTAGTAGAGAAATGTGAAATTCAGTTTTTTAAACAAGTACCGGGTTTACACTGCCCTTAACGGTAATTACCTTTAAGTTACCCAGTAGAAACAGCCACATACAGTTTTCCAATCAGCACAAACCTGGATTCTACACATTGTGACTCTGCGTTTACGACAAATTTCATGTTCGTTTATGGTTCATTTATAGGCCAACTCATTCACATCCCTTTATGTGAAAATTAACAGCAATTATTTTATTTGCCTTGTTTTTAAAATGTAGGCCAACATTCCAATCTGACAATTTGCAAGGTCATGTTTTCTTTGGGGTTTTTTCCCCACGGTTGACACACGACAGACACATGACTGTTGTTATCCTGGTGTGGTCTGAATGTAAAGACTTGCATGGTATACAGATTAACTTTAGCTACTAGTAATATAAATTCAATACTTAAAATGATGCCCAGGGAACTGATGATCTCAACTTCACTCATATAAAACCCAAACCTTTGTTACAATATAAAGCTAAAGCTGGCTAAACTACCATGACTATTATACTATGTGAGGTGAGATTTCAATAGTGGTATAGACTGCCCTCTTGGGTTTGTTGTATTAGTGAGAGGAGTTACATTTGTAGTGTGGTTATGATCTACCTTATTATTGATTATTGATTACTATGGGCAGTATTTGAACATGGATAATGGATGGATCAATAAATAACAATTAAGTCTGAACTAGGCTAGGGTTGGTTTTACCAATGCCTTGGTTTTCCAGAGGGTTGGTTTTCAGACAGTGAGTACAGCTGAGGGTTCTGTGTTAGTACTAGGCCTCAGCTTTTACAGAGGGTTGGTTTCAGCCCGGGATTTCAGAGGGTTGGAATATCTAGGGTTGGTTCTTATTCCAAGGCCATGGGACAGTAGTTACTGTATATATATCTGTATAATGTGAGGCCTTGGCCCAGGCCTTGGTAAAGGGTTGGTAAGGTATTGGTTCAAGGCCTGGGATGCTTTGTTTAAAAACCAATGCCTAGGTCCCTAGTCTAGGAATAATGAGAAAACCAATGTGTTATTTTTGTAAGGGTAGTGTTCTAGTATCGACACACTTTTTCCATTAATTCTTGTTATATATTATTGCCTATAGTCAAAAATTGACTTAATGACTCATATTATCTTGTTATTTTGTTTGGAAACATTATTTCTTATATATGTTACAGGCAACTCAAAACCCTTTTTATCTTCACGTTGGAGTGAAATTCTAGACGGACTTAATAAACATGCAAAAGCAAAGTAAGTCATATCTATGTATCTTCAATTGATAATGGCATCTGCAATATTCATTTTAGGGGCTACTAAAGGGAACATTAGGGGAATTCTCTGCCAAAATATTGCCACTTCCATCTCCCCCCCCCCCCCCCCCCCCCCCCCCCCCCCCCCCCATATAATCTGTTATTTTTAATTACTCAATGAATCACTTTATCATTTTAGGGCCAGCAGAATTTGTAAACACATTGTGATGTCATTTTATGCCATCCCCCTAAATTTACTTCCCCGTCATTGCAATTACTTTAAATGCAATTACTTGTAAAAGAGATAAGGGGATAATGTAATTCTTTGGATTTTTAAGTATCTCATTAACAAGAGAGAAGATAGATTACATGGTTCAAACTCTTGGCTAATATATCCTATACAGTTAATAAACTTTGCAATTACCCTTTAAAATCAACAAATATCCAAGCTTCCATCTCAAACAAAACAAAATAGCAATACTATAAATTACACTATTGGGTTATAGCTGCTCCTTCGCTGCTCATACTTGAAAGTAACTAAAACTGTGTTAAACATATCTTAATTTGAAACACTGCTTTTTATTTATTTTGCACCTGTTTTAATTTTCTTCTTGTAGATGTGGCTATGCAACTTTACATAATGTAATAGACAAATCTCAGGAGGATCGTATGGAGAGTTTCTTCCTCAGTGAAACATGCAAATACCTTTATCTGGTAAGTTGCTCACATTGTTTCCACAATTTTTAACGGTTTCCACGCGGCAGGTGTCATCACACGACAAGTTTCAAAATTTCACAAAATGTTTCAAAAATGTCAAAAATTATTTAGAATCACCATGAGAAATGCATTAAAATAATCACAAACATGCCTAGTACTGGTTCAGTGATTCTTGAGATAGACTTTGAAACTTGGGAAAGGTTTCTGAAAAATCTGTTTTGTATATGGTCAAACTAATAGCCGCGAGGAATGGACAAACTTTTAAGAGTATTAAGGATAATAATGAGTAGACTATTTGCTATTTATCAAATATTTGTGCATCAAATACTCTACAGCTATAGACAAATAGAGGAAGGAAATGTTGCCTTAAATGTGAATGGAAAAATCTGATCATTTGGTTTTTTCTTATTACTCTTTCCATTTAACATAGGAAAAGGTTAGAAGCAATGGGATTAGTTTGCAAGTGCCATAAGCAACAAAATATCAGGATCCTTTACAAACATCATTAACATCAAATCCAGTCATGAGTCTGGTTCAAAGTTCTTTAGTGTTTGAACATCAAATGTATTAATTCTCTTGTCTTGAAATAATTATATAAAAAAGAAAGAAACCCAATCCAATACGATGACATATATATAAAACACTACAACTCTTATCTACGATATCTTTTTCCAGTTGTTTGACACCGATAACCATGTGAACCTAGCTGCTTCCAAGTATCTATTTAGTACAGAGGGCCATCTTTTCCCCATCTCTAACAAGTATAGAACCAAACATTGGTGGTGGGACGATGAGAAAAAAGATACCGATAACACATGTGATGTACCATTACAACATAATTCTTCTGGGGTAAGTATCTATTTTGGACAGAATGGTTTGAAATTATAATTGTTATCAAGTAGGGGAAGTAAATGTCATCCTAGGCTATGAAGAAAAAAAGCCTGCTCTACGGGCAAACAAGACTCTCAGGAAGGGTCAGTCGGATCGCGAACATGTTGGTGAATTTCTAAAAAATTGAAAATTGGACAAAAATGGGTTGGTCAGGCCAGTAGAACAAGTCAAGGGTTAAGTGCAACAAAGGGCTATCTGCATTTCGGTCATTTTGAGAAAAAGTGAATTAAAGATTTGTACCCATCATTGTCCCCTATTGGTTTTGACAAGTTAAAAGAAATGCTATTCAAACCTTTTCGATTAGGTGAATTTACTATTTTCTCATAATTAGGTTCTTAAATCTCATTTTGGCCAAAAATGCAGATAGCCCTTTGTTGCACTTAACCCTCGAAGTTTTTTTTTTGGTGCCTAATGCTAATTTAAGAGGTCTTCATGGCCTAGCAATTTATAACTATTATAACTGTCAAAAGGATTTTAATTTATAGTTTTAATGAAAGGTCTAATTCAAGGGTCCTCCACAGTTTGTTAGAGTGGGCCAAACTTGAATTATGAATTAATCTCGCGGGCCACTACTATTGCGAGCGCGAAGTCTGAGTATTTAAGGGTGGGGTCCGGGGGCAAGCATTAAGGACCCTGGGAAAGCCCCTGGAAGCTCCTTTTTTTTGCAGCTCTTCGCGGGCTGTGTGAAATGCTCTTGCGGGCCGGATCTGGCCCGTGGGCCGACCTGTTGAGAACCCCTGGTCTATTTGTAAAACAGATCAGACTGCCAACCTGCTGTAGAATGGGTATATGGATGAAATATTTCTTACTGCTTAGGTTCAACACCATCAAAACCTTTTTAATTGACGTTATTTGTAATTGACAATTTCAGGCTAAAGAGGGAGATTTACGTCACAAGTGACATAATTTACTACAATTGGCCTCGCCTTCGTTATGATTAGTGACGTCACATCGAGTATGTCTCCCTCTTTAGCCTGACATCGCCAATTCAAATAACGTCTATTGACTTTAAAGTGTCAACTGTAAGAAACACCCAATTTCAATATAATCTAATAATTTGAATTTCGAAATAAATCTAACATGGTCAAAATGTATGAATTAGCAAACATTTGGCAGTTTGATGTTGCTGCCAGAAAATAATTGACAAATGTAAATGTTCCTATATAATGTCTAATTATTCAAATTATTGCCCAATGTTCCATGCTTTAGTCTAACAGCTTGCCATTATTTGTCTTGTTTCATTTCAGTGTTCCCTGGTTCCACAAGAGAGAAAGTTCCTAGTGCCACTGAAGTTTCCGTACTTTGATCAGATTGAACAGTTGATTGGTCTATGACAGATCACATGATGGTGTTGTAATAGCGTATTTATTGTATATCACATAATCATGCACTATTTTGTAATTGGTTAAGAACATCACATTTATACATTTATCATATAACAATGTGGTGTCTTTTGGTTTTGTACACATCTACTACATAATTAGGCGAGGTCACAGAGTTTAAAGATTGAGTTATGACAGTAAAGTGCAACTTACCATAACTGCCTTTTATTTCATTGTGTTATGTATAGACCTACAGTCATCACAATAAGTAACTGACCAGGTAATAAATGTGCTGAGAACTCTAAAAGTATAACTCCTACATAAACATATTAAATTATAAAGATGTTGAGAAACTTCTCTTCTTGAATTTGAGATATTACACGCTAAGAATGGCTGATTATTAAGGAAGTTACAATCCCAAATGTACTGTCAAGTCTGATTTTCATTTTCACATTTTCATTTTCAACACGGGGACTCAGACCGGCAAATTATTGATTACTGGTAGTGGTAGGTGCCAATTCACCCGTCGATGGCCTGGTTGTTGGATAGTCGGCCGGTGGCATTGTTACGGTTGATCAATACGGCACACACGCTTGACCTGTCGTACTCTCCTCGTGTTGAAAAGAAAATGTTAAAATGAAAATCAGACTTGCCCTAACGTTTGGAATCGTAACATTAATCAACCTTTCTTAACGTGTAATATCTCAAATTCAAGAAGAGAAATGTCTCAACAACTTTATAATTAAATATGTTTATAAAGGAGTTATACTTTTAGAATTATCAGCATGTTTATTACCTGGTCAGTTACTTATTGTGATGACTGTATATTGGATGTAAACAAGCATATTATATAAGGGGACTGATATAGAAATCCACACACAGGCCTCTTGTGTATAACCTTGCTTCACTGCCTATATTTGATGATGATATACTGCTAACGGGTAAATTCAAATGCATGTTCCCTGACTGGTGAATCAGTTGTTTGCCTACACTAAAGCTAAGAGTGCACAAAATGTAAACACACTGCTTAAAATACATATAATAAAAAAAGTTAAAACAAAATCATAAAAAGTGCTCATACCATTTTGTTGTTTATGTCTTCAGCTCTAATTTAATAGGTCACACGCCAATATTAAAGCTATGGTTATCTTCAAATAAAGTCTCAAATATTGGTTCTTAGATATGAAAATTAATCAAATAAATAAAGAAATACAAAGGATAGTTTTATATTGCTCATACAAAAATATCAGAATTAGGGATATGCACAACATCGTACACCCGTCTCTAGATATACATTAAAATGTGTTTTGGACTTGATGCTAAATAAATATGCAAATAATATGCAAATGATGTTATTTTACAAAATTGTTCTGATAAATATTTACATTCAGACTTCTATAATATGTGTCACCAAACTTGGAGGAAAATTGGTATTGTTATTGTCATTTAAGTGAATCTGGTCAAACCGGCATTTATGGTAAGTTGCACTGTAGTAAGCATCTTGCATATCAACCTAAAACCTACATGGGTATAATTCTAAAATGCATTTCACATCCTGTGTTACCCATGTGTTACAATTTAAATAATTCTGTAAATCATACAATGTGAGAATTTTGAATGTGTGCAAAGTTTACGTCAAGCATTTCTTGGTTTACCCTCATTATTTAGTATAAGGTCAAACCATATGTTGTGATGTGTCACATGAACACCATGTTGATTGTGATTGTTCTGATCATAGGTTGATTTAAGGCAGGCAGTCTGATTTGTCACCTGTGAACAATGGAACAGTTCCTTGACAAGGCCACATTATGTTTATATTAGTTGACTCTTTTTTTGACCAAATGGGGCCTGGTAATATTGATGGGAGTTAATATCAAATGTTCAGGTCGCTCTGGTTCAAACATAATGGCATCCAGTTCACTCCAAAAATAAATTTGTTCACTCCAAGTTTTGACGAAAATCACCCTTTTCTCAGGACATATCTTATAACCATCTGGTATCTAATAAGTGATTGGCCCAGGTCATATCATGTGATAAAATGGTATCTTGTGATTGGCCCAGGGTAGAGCATGAGTGGTCTGGCGGAACAGCGTGAGACTCATGATAATGAGGTTGTGAGTTCTAGCCCTGCCGTGGCCAACTTGTTTGTGTCCTTGCGAGATACTAGATACTAAGTCTCAATTGCCTCGTCAACCCAAGCGATATTTGGGGAGCTGTTTTAGGGAGTCACAATCTAAGTAGTGCTGATAGGCGGTGCACTGTAGGTCGGTAGCCGCCTAAGTGTAGCAATAAAAATGGTTCTGATTCAAAATGGCAGCGATAATAATTGGCCAAAAGCGCTTTGGGACTTTGCCTGCTTGCATTGTGGAAAGTGCTATATAAGAACAGTGTATTATTATTATTATTTATTATTATATCACATGATTAATTGATATTTTGTGGTTGGCCTTGAAACTATCACACCTTGTGATGAAGCACAGTCTAGCGATTCCCAATTACTTTTTTTAAGGGGTTGGATTATCTCATGTGCCTGCCACATGTGTGTGTTTATCATTTAATTTGTTATAATATGCTTGTAACATTTTTGTAACTGCAGTGTTGAAAATGTGGACAAATTTAGCATCAGTGCTGAACATGTTATACCAATGGGGCCTTAGTAGAATGTAGGTAGCTCTTGTGAAAATTAACAAAGGGGAAAGGTGACAAATAATTGCCGTTTATGGTCAAATGTATATTACTTAATGAATGAAGGTGCACAATGCTTTATTTAACAGATGCGTAAAGAACATAATTTGATTTGAGGGGAAAATGACTGGGAAACAGAGGGATGTGATATTTATAATAGGAATAAAGTGTTATGGGAAAAACATTAACTATCATTATTTGAGTAATCACATTGATTTTGTGTTACATATATTTTTATTGCATTATCTGTATTATAACTTGATAAACATGTATGTATTTTTCTTTTACGTAATTGCTTTGTTCCATTTCTGTGCTCTGTAGGCCTATCTTCTTTTTCTTAGATGTGACCCAACATGAGTAAATGAGGCACAATGCGGCAGTAGCTAATTTGATTTAAGAGAAAAGATGTGGAAAAAGGTCAGAATATGCTAATTTCATTAAAAGTCATATTTATGATCTTTGGTACAACTTCTATCTAACTGAAGACTCAAGTTCATGAAAGTAAAGAGTTAACTACATTTTGAGGTATTTAATTTTCATTTACTCCATTGATTTGTTAAAACCAACACTAATTGCCCATAACTTGAAAATTTGTATTTGATGTTTAGAGACAAAGTGATTTTCAACCATCTGTAACTTTGGTTTGGAATGTGATATGATATTGACTTTGGTACTAAAATGTCCCTTAACATATACATATCATGATATTAATAACTCAATGTTCATATTTCCCTCATTGTGCCTCATTTACTCACTTTGGGTCACATAATTTATTGTAAGCTACACAACTATTGTAATTTAGGAAAAACAAGTATTATAAATAATGAGAATCATACTAGTCTAGAATCCACTGACATGTAAAGTAGTCTAGAGGTGAACACTTTCACCACATAAAAGTTGTGATGAACTGAGATGCCATGAGCCTGGGTGGCAGTATTCCCTCTTTGCACAGATCCGACATTTGCAAGGAGAGCCTCGAACTGGTACTGCATTGAATGGGACTATTCAATAATATTATGCAACTAGTTTCACTCTCTCTGTCTGCACAATGCCATGCAATGAGATATTGTGTAATGATGAACACTTTCATTCAATCTGATTCCAGTTCGAGGCTCTCCTACAATGTTTTATCCGTGCAAAGAGCAAAGTATGTGTGGCCCTTAACACCACTTTTAACCTTCTCTGCTAGTTCATAAGACCATTGTTTCCTTGGCAGCCTACTTCATAATTGCATAAATCAGAGAAAACAATTCTTTCTTAAAGGTTGGTGTTCCGTTTGCTGGCCTGATTTTCAACTTGATGTTTTCTATTCTACATGAAGGGTCATCCTTAAAATAGTTGTATTTCAAAGTTTGAGTTGCATAATTCCAATGGTTCTTATTTTAGAAGCACGAAGGTGACATGACATTTGCCCATTAAGTAGTACACACTGGCCGGATGGTTAACCACCTTTAGAAGTAATTCATAGCATTTTGGCTCATAACGTCTATAAGGGAACATATCTTGCGCCAAACATACAGAAATATTGAGAAAAATATGGGGTTGCTTCTGATATCAAAATATGTTGATGGCAAAAAAAAGCTTAAGTGATCGGAATATCCACCTTTAGGCAAAAAAAACACACACACCCTGTTTTACGGGCGGACGGACCAGTCAATTAGGGTCTGTCAATCAGGTTTTTCTTCTTTTATTTTTTTCTTCTTTTTTTTAAACCTAAAATGTCACCAAAATCTCCACAAATCGAGACTTTTTTGAAAAATGTGTGAGAAGAAAAAAAAATTACAGATTTTTCGGCCAAAAAATGGCTGATTTTACATGATTTGAGAAATAATTCTAAAATAAAAAAAATCTTGAAAAAGGCAAAAAGTGGGTCAGTCGGGCCCGTAAAACAGAGTGGCTTTTTGTCCTCGCCTTAAACCATATTTCCTATTTGAAGCAGGCCTTTCAGTCCCTAAGGCTTCAGTTTACACAAGTCATTTCAGTATAAAGGTATATATGTTACAGATTTGAGGGGGCCAACTACTCATAACCTCTTCAAATGTAAGTGTCCCCCTCCCAGGTATTCAGGTCAGTTCCTTCCTCCACTATACTTTGATCAGGTCCAAATTGACGAGCCTCCTTACAGCAGTGAATTAATACAGAAGGGTGCAGGTGCACAGGAATGCTACAAGCGCACTGTGCATCAAATGTGTGAGAATTAAAAACTGCATATTTCTCACAAATTTGAAACTGAATTAACTATAGGATTAGTGCACAATACTGATGAAATATGTGGTTGATGGAATTAATAAGCTCTAGATTTCTGTAGTATTGGTTTAATTATAAATCAAAGAGTAGTGTTAAGTAGTAAGTGTTCATTAATTATTGATGCTGCATTTATATATATATTACTGTAACCAATATTTTCTTTTAGACTTTGTCTGAAAATTGTCATGATTAATAATCTTAAACCTCATTTACAAACACAAAAAATGGGTGTTTTCAGAAGCTTGATCAATGCAGCATTTATAAAACCTAGCATGTAGAATATCAGTGGATAGACCAGATGTCAAGCTTACAGAAAAATATAACGAACAATTAATTATGCAAATAAAATGTTAATTAGTTCGTGAATAATTAATGAGGTTTGATTAAAAATAGACCAAAATATTGTATTTTTGATGAATAATTGCAAGATTTCCCATCGTCAGGAACATTAATGTTGTGACTTTTATTCAAATTAGCGTATAATAACTAGGTTCTTATTTGATGCAAAAAATAATCTGATTAATATTTAAATAATTTGGATGATTTTAGATTCATTTTAAGGTTTGATTTCCTGTCAAATTTGCCCTATTTTAACAATAAAATTACACAATTTCTGTTACATTTAGTATGTTTACAAAAAATAAGATGGTGATAGTTAATCAGTCTTGATGAATTGTGATACAAGTGACACAATCCATCTCAAACTACCAGAATATTTGTTATTTTTCTTGCAAATTACAATTAAATGTGTAGGCCAAATTATGCCATGTTATAAGGCCAAATCATAACCTTGTAGATTAGGGTTAATGAGTAAAATCTTTACTCAAAATTCTATAGATGGGGTGATTTCTGAAGTCAAAGCCAGATGGGTCAGAGAGATCTTTTGTTCCTTGCCTGGCAGTTTGCGGGCGCATGAGACAAAAAAATACCTTAAGAGATAAGAAGCACACATTCATATGTTCAGCGATCTGATTGATCCAGGTCTGCCGCGGCATAGTCATAGATCATTTGAAGTATGGCCTCATCATTTGAGTAGTAGCGCGCTATTTTAAATCCAGTGTTATCCACACATGTATTACAATTTTGTAAATAACCTGAACACACTTTAGTATCGGGAAGTTTACCGGCATGCAGACCATGACGATTTCTACAATGATTTTGCATTTATATCGCTAGAATTATGGCATTTATGCCATATAGAAAAGTTTTCAGATAATATGGATCTAATTATTTGTAAAGGTGTGCATAAGATGTTACTCTCCCTAGAAGGCAAAATTCATGTAAAAGTTGAGTTTTTTCTTTTAGTTAAAATCCATAATACTTCCCAAAACACAACAGTAAGCTTGTAGGTGTAGAAAATGGTTAGGCGTAGCTTGATCAGTGCTAAATCAAAAAAAGTGAACCCAAGGTCACCACCATTGCTATCATCTATATATACCATCTGAACAAGTATACCCTGGCATGTTGAGGTTATGCCAAGTCAGCTCAGTTTTCATCGTCATGGATGTGCATAACAACAAGCGTGCTAAAAATACATGATCTATACATATCACATACTGATGGGCATACTGAAACCTCATATCGTTGCTGTTCTGTCAAAACCTTGTGTTTTTTCTGCCCTTCAGCATGTATTAAATAAAACTGCCCAATGGTTATGCATAGGAGATGTTGCTTTAGACATGTTCAGGGGGCAAGAACACTTACAAGGTTTGGACAGATTTATTTTGGCCCTTGAGCATTTTTAAAGTAGACTGCCAAAGGCTATACAATGAAAAGTATTACTTAATACATGCTGAAGGGGCGAATGGAGACAAACAATGACAATAATATGCCGTAGTTTTCAGGCGCATTATTTTTGAAGATGTTTTTTTACAGTTCCATCTTGTGAATTGTGAAATGTCAGGTTTTCACAAAGGTATACTGTTTGGATGCCATAATAAGGAACAACACAGCTGTATGGAAACTTTGGTTAATCCTTGTAATTGCTTTGATATGAAAGTGAAAGAAAAAATAATAGGGTGAAAGCTATTATGTATAAACAATTGTGTATGTTTTATTAACGGAGATACATTCTGGTAGTAAAGTTTTTTAGTGATCCTCTTTTCATTAAATAAATGCATGTATTTATTGGACAAAATTGTAAGTATGTAAATATATATAAAATATAATAATGATGTATTTTTATAATGATGTAAGTCATCCACAATTATTACAAGAAAATTAATATTGAAATAAAGAAAATAATAAATTAACATTCCTATGGAGTGAGTGGAATGACACTGTAATGTAAATTGGTGTTCTTCATGTTTATTTCTTTCTATAGATAATGTCACCTGTAACTTCACAGCAGCCTGCAAGCAAACAAAATCTTGCCTGCTGGTGTGCACTCAAATTGCCTGCCACACAAAAGCTTGCCTGCTGGTATGCTCGCACATTCGAAGGGTGTGTCCATTATAAACCATACAGTCATCTGTAACAACAGCACAGTCAATAGTTAGGTCACCCAAGCCCTCTATGAAAGCTATGAAGATTGTTAAACGGGGTCAGTCGTCACAAACATGCACAAACACAATAGTCAAATGACCTTGCTATTGTCAACACTCCCTACATAGAGGACTGCAGTGCAAATATGTACGATTTTCGCCATGTAATGTATATGGCGGATTTCATGCTGTGGTATGAAGCTATGAAGTTTCTGTGGTCTTCGCTATCTCCTAGCAGATAGAGCAATACGTACATGGACTTTTTTTTGTAGACGAGGGTTCATTTCATAATTTGGTGAGGTTTAGAATGAGTTAGGATTCCTGTAATTTCGAAGACCACAGATTTTCAAAACGTGAATTTTCCAACATTTCACGACATAAATTTGGTCACAAAAAGGGTTTAATACTATACATTTTACCATTCTGCAGATGTTATTAACCCTCCTCTAAAATTCTACATGATTTTTAACACGTTTCCCAGTTTTTGATATGCCCAAATAGACCATTTTACGAAGCTATTTCTAGCTATATTGCAGTCACTGAGACTCCATTGTTTTTTTGCGTACAACAAAATCTGACATGCAGCGTGACCTCTCTGCTGGCTGAGCAATCATGACTGGAACTGGGCACTTAACATTGTTGGTCAACATGAGGTGACATGGCCTATATAGTGGTACAAAATATAGTGAAACGGTAGATAGCAAATGCTTGAAAATTGGAATCTCCTCCCCAAACCCATGTGATCTTTTGGTATTTGAGGCCATGATTGTATAGAAATTGGTGTGTGGGTTAACTGATCACTGAAATGGGGTCTGTAAAAGAGTTGATTTCAAGGCATCTCTTAAGCATACATCAATTGAGCTACTGAAAGCAACACACCCAGCGACCAAGACTTCTTGTTCAATCCAGCATGCTTAGCATCACTGCAGTGCCAAATGTACTAAAGTAATTTACAGCTAAAGGGCATTTGACCTCCATCTTGGTTGGGATGGGAACAATTTATCCCCAAACCCAACTTCTTCTGTAATGTTTGAATACGTGTCATTCAAGAAATATAGGGTCTTTAAGAAAAATGACAGATAAGTGGATTGAAATCATCAATTGTGCTACTTATAAAGAGCAGCATCTTCTTAAAATACCCTCCATTAGCATAGTTATTAGCTTTTCATTGCAATGTCATATCAATGGGAACCAGTAAATAGACATAGGGGACTGAAAACCACTGGTCATGGTATATAATATAAAGCATTTTACCAACCCACAGTGTTTACAATTAGACAATAAAAACAACAAATAATAACAAACACAGATGAATGTCCCAACGAAAAATAGGCAAGGACATTCACTGGTCATGGGTTGAGAGTGATGCATGCTGGTAAAATGCTCAGCAACTGAAATTATTGCCATTTCCAAAGAATATTTCTTGAGCAACACCAGCATGCTTCACTTTCATCACATGACCAGTGGTTTCAATCACCAGTATCTATGGTTCACATTAACATTACATTGCAATTAACTCTATTAACCTTCCTGGACCTTACAAACCCTACAGTGCTACAATATTGTACCACGCGACGGCCCCATCAATATTGTGCCACGCTCAGCGCATGGTTCAACTTGTTAAAGTTTTTTGAACATCACACATGTAGCTCAGTCGGTAGAGCATCAGACTTGCACGCACGTGGCCCAGGTTCGATCCGCGGCGCATTCGGAGACTGATTTTCCCCTCAAATTTGACCCGTTTTTCTCCCCTGATAATTTAATTCAGAAAAAAAAACACCCGGGGAGTTAGGGTTAAAGGACTGTAACATTGTTAAACAAGGGTCTATAAAAATCTTGCTGCAAGGAGCACAGTACAATTGATGCGACTTCAATTCAGTCCTCTCCTGTTATTCCTAAAAAAAACTTTTATTTTTTAACACATAAGTTTTACTTGGAATTCAATTTCTTGGTCATAAACAGGTGTCCCAGAATGATTCATACCATGTTTCAAAAAATAATAAAAATATAAAAAGAACCTAGCAGTCCAATGCCTGCAATATATTCCTGGAATAAATTGTGGAACATGTTTCCTACTTATACTCTGTTAATTTCATCAAAATATCTTTATCCGTTCCAATATGGCACAAAATAAAACCTGTTGTTCACTTTCAGTGTATTTCAGTTCACACCAAACTTCAAAATTGCCGCTAGCGAAAGTATGATATAAATCACTCAAGAGAACAATTCCTCAGATCATTGAAATATTGCTTCATAAAACATCACCAACAGTTGATATCTATTAATTTTGTAGTGGAAATCAAAAGAGGTCACAGTAAATTACCTTTATATAATTGAAATTGAGCTTTGTCCCGAACATGGTCAATGATTTTATGAGTTTCAAAAGAGGTACTTTTGGTCAAACTTAGAATCTACCATTTTTACAAAAAAATTCCATAATTTCAGTCAGAAATGTCTGATTTTTAAAATTCAAAAATCCCTAAGAATGCTATGTAGATTTAGGATCATAAACACTTTGACCAATAACACTGGTACCGTAAAACGGGGTGAATCGGGACACAGGGGTGAATCGGGACAAAACACAAAAAAGTTGTTTAATAATTAATTTTTCAAACCTAATTGATTCTTTTGACTTTTTCTCCCCCAAGGATGGAAAAGTGGACTGTCAGTGTTATAATGATAGCTTTGCAGATGTGATACTGGAAATCTGGAGCCCAGGATACCAAAATGAAAATTTCCTCCAATGGTTCGAGAAAAAAAGATGCGGTCAAAACGTTCTCTCTCCCAGTGTAGTACGGTTTGTAAAGGACCTAGAATGCCATTATCGTTACAGATTTCACAAAACGGCCATATTCGCTACATAGGTTAACATGAATATATGGAATAAGATTTTCTCAAGACGCAATTTGTTTTAGTTTATCTTCGTCCTTTTTTGGCCAAAAAACGCCTTTTTTGGTGTAAAATAACAAAATCACAATTCTCATTATTTGAATACGATACAATTTGTCTATCGCTTCTTAATATTTTGGAAATATTATAACATGTAGTAGATTTAAGTAGAAATTAAAAAGGGAATTGTTAGATTCTCAGACATTTATTTTAGGCCAAAAATGTGTGTTTTTAGGTGAAAAATTCAATTTTTCTTATTTCATGTTTAGAGGTAGTTTCAGACATC
This sequence comes from Ophiura sarsii, assembly GCA_035610835.1. Lineage (NCBI taxonomy): Eukaryota > Metazoa > Echinodermata > Ophiuroidea > Amphilepidida > Ophiuridae > Ophiura > Ophiura sarsii. The sequence continues at coordinate 71,049,241 of CM069442.1, read as the reverse complement.
GCATTATTTCAGAAGTTGCTTTATTTTAAAGATAAGGCTTCAGAAAAAATTTTGGTTAAAAGAAAGCGAGTGTCATAAATATTAAAACAGCTCAAAAAAGGTAGAAAAACGTAAATATTGGATTATTTTCATTTTTTTAAATTTAAATATTTTATTTTTTATGTTTTTTTACATGATAAACACAATTCTACGCCCGAATTTTCTTACAGACTTTAATATGTAATAAAGTTTACATAATATATAGACGAATCCTTTTTTGGCTATGTTTCTTAAATTTTAGACACAATAAATAGAAAATGTATAATAGATAAATAATCAGTTACAAAGAAAAAGATTATCATTCTCAAAAATACATGAACTAATAGGTTTCAATCACCAAAGTGTTCAACAACTATTTGTGTATACGTGTAGTGCAATAAAATCTCAAAACTCAAAAATTACGTCCATTGTTATATAACATTTTTACCTAAAAACATCTTTTTAAGCCAAAATATATGTTTTTTTACATTTTTATCGTTCTCATCGTCAAATGACATTGGGCAATTTGCATACTGCTCTAGTTTACAAGGCAAACATCCGATTACAACAAATTACAACAAAAAAAGATTGTCAAAAAGTCTAAAGTATCATATTTTTGGATGTAAATGTCTTAATTTTAAAGGGAAATTCGACCATTTAAATCAAATTGTTATGGTCATCATTTGTTTATTGTTAACATATAATGATATGACGTATAGTTATCGGGATGATTATGAAAAGGTTCATTGACACGTGTAGTGTTATTATTTAAATGGTATAACAATATTAAGTCATTGCTATCCAGTTTTTGTTGTTGAAAAACAATGAAATCATATATTTGAGTTGATTCTGTTTTCGAAGAATTTGTTTTCGAAGATTTTGTTTAACACTAAGCAGTTATATATTTCTGTTGATTATGAACCACCAACTACAAGTAGAAATGTTTATTCTGAAAGGTATAAAACTTGCCAAATTGAAAAACGGACAATACCGATAATACTGTTTGGGCTGCAAAAGACATGTTTTGTAAAACATATTATTTGTATATAGGCCTATATATATTTATGTAAACTGCTCAAATTCAATCACAAAATAATAATAATAATAATAATAAAACCATACTTATTGAGCGCATAACACAATTAAGTCCCTATGCGCTATCACAAACAAAAACAAAAACAAAAACAAAAACACACAGTAACATGAGTAACAAAAGACGAAACAAAAAGAAATTAAACATTAACATTAAATAGGTAAGTTTTTAGCAATGATTTGAACTGTTCAAGAGTTTTGGCGGATTTAACATGATATGGTAAATTGTTCCAAAGTTCAGCAGAAGCATCTTGAAAAGAACGGCGACCATATGAAGTAGAAGGTGAAGAAACATGTGCAAGAAGATATTTTGAGCCAGAACGAAGATTGCGAGTGGGCTCGTATTGTTGAATAAGATCTTGTAGATACATAGGAGCTAAAGTACGAGTACATTTAAATGTTATTAGAAGAATCTTGTAAATGATGCGGGATCTGATCGGTAGCCAATGTAAGTCACGAAGGACTGGAGAAATGTGACAGCGAATCTTAGACAGAGTAACAAGTCGAGCAGCTGAGTTTTGAATGTTCAAATATCTCGGGATATGATCATTCAGTGTTATACCAATGAAAAGCTGACGTGTTCATCTTTACAATGGTACCAAATTTGAAGCAATCCCATGTTCTAGTGCTCAGCCACTGGCTTGAGAACATGGATATAGGTCGTTATCTGAATGTGCCAACATCAACTCTATTTTGTACTCAAAAGTCAATAGAGCATCACTCTACACTGCACTGGTCAATGCAACACTCCATTGAACAGACGACAAAGTGAACATGAAACAGGGCATGAAATAAGGCATGAAATGGTGTTGATGATCTTGGCACATTCGGATTGTGACCTACCCATGTTCTCAAGTGGCTGAGGATTGGAACAAGGGATTGCTTTAAATTGGGTATAATTTTGAAGATGAACACATGAGCTTTACATTGATATATAACATTGAATGAACAATTCCTGAGATATTTGTAAATGTTGTGCTTGAACAAAGTTTCCGAACTTTTTTTAGCAGTTTATATATCCTTGGTAAACAAATGGAACATTTGATAACATATGCCCATAAATCATACTGTACCCTTTTCAAATGTTGATACGGAAAACTATGTTATATTATAATGAGCCTAAACAGTCATAATAATCAAATGCTAAACATCGGGTATTATGTTATTGTTTTTAAAGTTTAAGTTGAAGTACAAACATTGATGATATATAATATAAATGCAACTAATGCATTTCAACTTCAACATTTGCTCCAAAATGACGGGATTTATAAAATAGCAAATGTCAAAAAAATGGCAGCACATGATGTCCTCTCAGGTTTACCGACAACTTGTGAGTTGGCGGTAATTTTGAAATAGAACCCTGGTAGGTCAATTTGCAAAGTAGGGGATTGGTATATCGTATAACCGAGAATTCTCTTGCTATCTCTATGTGATGTGCAAGCAGTATGAGATGGTAAATGTCGTATGTCCATCTCATCTACGAAAAGGCTTACCCGTAGTTGAAGAAAAAGACAATTTGGATTACGATCTTTCTGCAAAGGTTCTTTCCATGGGACAAGTATTACTCTTGATAATCCCGGAATTATCAGGAACTCGGCTACATTCGAACTTGAGCCTGATACTTCCATGATAAGCCCCACACTACCGGAATCAAATACTATACCCCCTGTAGCGATGCAAGCATCGATAACCACCAGAAGTTGCCATCACGGATTTCAAGAGGCAGATGGATTCAGCAAAAGTGAGAAAAGACGATGCATCTGAATTGAACCTCAGAACTCAAGTATGTCGTTAAAGATTATTTTGACGTCACATGCGAGTCCTACACACATGAGCAATGTCTCTAATAGTAAATGTACGGCATGATTGTATAATTTGAATGTGAATAGTCTTGAAATATATACATTAATTTACTCGAGATAGAAATCGAGATACGACAAGTTTAAGATGTAATTCTGCTATTATGTGTATTGTTTTTGACCATGGACATTTGATAATTTGTTAATTTCAAAACTGTCTACTAATTTCAAAATTGTTTGTGCATTCAGGAAATTACTTTGTAGATCATATAGAGTAAAATCATTAAAAAGTTATTTTTTCCCCCAAAATGCAGATTTTAGCCGAATTATGGGTCAATTTTTTTGCGCCTTGAGAAATTCTTGTATCTTATATCCATACCAATATGTGTGCCAAAGATGGCCGTTTTGTGAAGTTTGTAACGATAAAATCCTTTACAAACCCCGCTAAGTGGAACCATTGGAGGAAATAAGCTGGGAATGCACAGGGACCTGGCAAAATATGTCCTACGAGTGTGGTTAAAGTGAAAATTTGATTAGGTCAAAGAAATTATTAATTTTGTAGATTTTTGTGTTTTTCAGATTTGAGATTTTGAAAACGGGGTGAATAGGGACACGATGCCGTGTCAATACAAGCCAGAACTTAGATCAAAACCTTACAAGAAATGTGACCAAAACTTGTTTAAAGTCCCCATCCACCCCATTTGTGGGGATAAAGGGGACACAAATTAATTAAAACCTTAATTTTGTAGATTTTTGTGATTTTCAGATTTGAGATTTTGAAATTGGGGTGAATCGGGACAATATTTGCCACGTCAATACAAGCCAGAACTTGGATCAAAACCTTACAAGAAATGTGACCAAAACTTGTTAAAAGTCCCCATCTACCCATTTGTGGGGATAAAGGGGACAAAAATTAATTTAAACCTTCATCAAATACTATTTCCCTGCTGTCCCGATTCACCCCAAACTCGGGGTGAATCGGGACAGTCACTTTAAAAAAAAAGAAGTGAAGCACTTTTAATACACTAAATTTAACATTACCAGCATGTAGATCTTATGTGTGGACATAAAATGTACCAATGACTGTGGCAAATGAGGCTACAGAAAGAAGAAAAAACAATCAAAACCATGCTCAAACTGTCCCGATTCACCCCGTTTTACGGTATTCATAGCTAAATAAATGCACCTTTCCCAGTATAAATTATTCTTGGACACCCTGTATGTTGCCAAGTTATGCCTATCTATATCACGTATTGGAAAGTGGAAGTTTAGTCAACCTTCAGCTGTGAATTATTTTCATGGATGTTTGACACTGCTGCTTCCGTGGTGGACGAGTCCTTGGAGGACGAGTCCTTAGAGGACAAATGCTGGGCTGCATAAAACTCTTCTTTGACCCTTTCCCTTTAATAATATATAACAGAGATAACACACAGACTAGTATATGGTAAGGAAGTACCAACAATAATTTATTATTATATCATATTAATTTATACATGACACAATTCATATGCTAGTAATAGCAAACTTGCTATAATAAAATATATAATTTAAAAAAGCCAGTATCAAATGCCAATGTATTATGTACACACAATATATATGTGACTCAATCAAGCGAAATGAGTCGGATGTCAGAATATTGATTTTGACTTATAGGTAAAAAGAAGTGACAAATTTTAGTGGGGTTAGGACCATAATGTAGAATTTTCCACCTACTTTTAAATGATGGACAAATATCAAAATTGAAAACTGCCGACATGTGACTCACTTTGCTTGATTAAGTTATGAGAAATACTATTGAACAGAAAATGTTTTCAGGATTTGCAAACAAAAATAATGTGCAATGCTGATCATACCTGGGATTGTGAAAATCAACTCTGGAAAAACCTGAAGGTAGTTTCTGCTCATTAGCAAATGTCATCAATGCAATTAATCAGCAGCATTTATCACATTAGATTTTGTCAGATTTTGTTTTATTCATGTATTAAATATGTAACATGTACTGTATTGTATTGTATTAAAGGGGTAGGCTATTTACAGGCCTTATTGGCTTTTCAGCCTACTCCTCCACACGCTTTTGTTGTTTTTAAGTTTTACATATAACTTGTCGCAAAACAAACAAAAACCCATTAAATATCTAAAATTGTCACGTGCTGTATGATGCAAATGAATATTGCCCATAAGATAAAATAAATGAATTATTCTCAATGATCCAGTAGCCATAAACAGAGTAATCAACAACAAAATGGACTTACTTTTTGAAATTGCTAGGTTGCATCAAACATCGTTACACTTTATCATGCAACTTACCCGTTGGGTAGGTTACGTGATAGATGACTCTGAATTGCTCGGTCCCACGCTAATGATATTGGGTAGGTTACGTGGTAGATGACTCGGAACCCCCTGAATTGCTCGATCCCACGCTTAGGTTACGTGATGACTTGGAACCCCCTGAATTGCTCGGTCCCACGCTTAGGTTACGGGATAGACGACTTGGAACCCCCTGAATTACACGGTCCCATGCTTAGGTTACATTATAGACGACTTGGAACCCCCGAATTGCTAGATCCCACGCTTAGGTTACGTGATAGATGACTTGGAACCCCTGAATTCCTCGGTCCCATGCTTAGGTTACATTATAGACGACTTGGAACCCCTGAATTCCTCGATCCCACGCTTAGGTTACGTGATGACTTGGAACCCCCTGAATTGCTCGGTCCCACGCTTAGGTTACGGGATAGACGACTTGGAACCCCCTGAATTACACGGTCCCATGCTTAGGTTACATTATAGACGACTTGGAACCCCTGAATTCCTCGATCCCACGCTTAGGTTACGTGATGACTTGGAACCCCCTGAATTGCTCGGTCCCACGCTTAGGTTACGGGATAGACGACTTGGAACCCCCTGAATTACACGGTCCCACGCTTAGGTTACATTATAGACGACTTGGAACCCCCGAATTGCTAGATCCCACGCTTAGGTTACGTGATAGATGACTTGGAACCCCTGAATTCCTCGGTCCCATGCTTAGGTTACGTTATAGACGACTTGGAACCCCCTGAATTGCTCGGTCTCAAGCTAATGATATTTGAAAGCGATAGGTCAGTTGCCTGATGAAGTCCAACGGTTTTGGATGCAACATAGCACTCTCAAATATAATAACTTTCTTGTTAAAACTTTTTGATCAATCTGATAACCAAGTTAGTTACAATAGTTAAGGAAAAAAAGAAGAAAAAATTGTCTCAGCATCCCGCACAGTCATGTTTTTAATTTCATAAATATGTGTAACTTTTCACTTTAAAAACTTGTTTGTGAAATGTTGACAAAAAAAGGGAAAATATTTATAAAACTATTTTAAACTTTTGCTGTAAATTCTATCAACAGTTGACTCTATATTTGCATAGTCCTCCAAAAGATTTTTTTAATTTTAATTCAACAAAAGATAACCAAATAGCACTTAAAAATTGGCCTGTAATATAGTTTTGTCATTTCCAAAGTGGCAAGAAATGTGTGGTTTTATCTCTCCCTGTGCAAAAGTAATCCTAATGTTAGTATGTTATAATTTGCTGTTATAAGGAGGCTTGCCAATTTCGAACTGATTGCAGTATAAACATTCGAGACAAAACTTGCTTTCTTGGTCTTAGGACAATGTTTGTCCTATTTTGAATTGACTAATAAAAGGCACAGATTTAGTGAGTCACACTTTTTCTTGAAAATGGAAAGAAACTACCTCCAAACTGAAGGTAGTTTCTTTCCACTTTCCAATTCAGAAACTTATTTCATTTGAAGTTATGGAATTACAAATAACAGTAACCTCACCCTTAAAAAAGAATTGTCCAGAAATGTTGGCATGTTATAAATACCTATTCTGTTAAATGCAAGAGCATTGGATTTACATTAGTTTGATCCATAAACATTTTATCAAAATAAGGCTAAACAAAAAAAGATACAGGGTCAAAATTCCAAAAAATGTTGACCAGGTTTTTTAAAAAAGAATTTAAAGATTTTCTTTATATTTCTACATTATTTTTACCTTATCTTCCGGTTGATACATGTGTGTAAAAGCTAACGAAACCCAGAAAACCAAACAACAAGCTTGGGTTTGTTCTCCACTCCATTTCATTCTTCATATTAAAACAATGTCTCTAATTAGCGAGGAGAAATGTGTCCACAATTTTGTAATATTTAAATATTTCTAAATTGGAACCATATTCTTAGAGCTATGAGTGTATTTATTACCTGGTCAGTTAATCTTTTTTGTGGACTATAGGTACCGTATTATCCCTATTAAGCGCCCTTGCCCTTATAAGCGCCCACCCCCGTTTTTCTCAATGACTACCAACAAACAATCCCTTTTAAGCGCCCACCTTTTCAATTACCGTAGCACTGTACAACAACATTTTCCCCCACGGCGTCCTTCAGTAATGCAGTACCAGTAAGCCTGGTTCGATCACCGCTGCTTGCACTCCCCGATCCCACTAGGCATTTACTGCCAATCTTCACGTCAGTCTCCACGATAAATGAGTTTAAAAAAGGTAACATAATAAGCGCCCACCCAAAATGACTTTGCTCGCCCTGGGCGCTTAATAGGGATAATACGGTATATAATATTGGCACAACAAATTTCCTGCCAACTAACACCATGTATATTTTGGTAATATCAAAAGCCTGAATTGTTATATCAGTGTGTTCCCTCATATATACATGTAGTATGGAAAAAGCTCAAAAAATATTTGATCAATATTTATATTGTACCATTTAAGTACGATCATTTAACAAAAGGAATACTATACCCTATAAGTAGTTAAACAAAGAGTTGTTTAAAATTCTGGGCTATCAATTTCTTCACAATACGGGGGTGTCAAAATTTGTTTGATCTTGAAATGGGCGGTCATAATTATTTGATCATTTTGCTACAAACATTTCAATAGTTGCCAACAAGATTAGAAACTCACATTAAAACTTCTTAATATTATGTACATTTCCAATTGCTGCATAATGTCCCCCACTCTTCCAAGGAAAATAACATTCCCTTCAGATGAAAACGTTTTTAACCATCGTTATCTGAAAAGAAGTAAATACCCCTAATAGTTATATAAATTATAAAATAAATTATCATAAAATATGAGGCTTCAATCCATTCAACTTACTTTTTAATACTGAATAGCTTAGCCGTGTACTTCTTTGACTAGTGGCAATACACAGCTCTTAACCTGCTATATACACAAGGCTTACATAAGGCGATAAAAAAAACAGCCTATTCTACAGGCAAAGGACCTCTCAGGTATGGATGGTCTGGGGTGGGGTTTTTTTTGGGGGGGGGTCAACAATTTCATGAACATTTTGGTGAAAACAGTTTTAAAAAATGTCAACATTTTCAAAATGATGTGTATTTAAAAAAAAAATTAATTGGTCGATTGGGTCCGTACGACAGAATGGTGTTTCTTCTTGCCTAAAGGATGAATCTTTCATAAATAGAAAAAATTCTAAGTTATAAACAGGTCATAACAACTGAATGATTCATAACAACATTGTTCAAGCAAGATTTGTATCTCTACTAGTGTGTTTGTTACATTTTAAAGTTGCACCCATTCAGGATCCTTGTTAGACTGAAACAGATTGGGTGGGACAATCTTACTATAATTCATTAAATGTTGTATGTATTCATATAAGGCTCTCTTATTTTTCATCTAAAAGCAGTGAACGTTGTACTATTAATAAAGCGTTCAAAAGAAGTAAGCCCCGCCCACAATTAGATCATGTTTGTTTGCATAACTCCACACACAATTTGATGTTTTGAGAATTTGAAACACCTATGAAAGGGGAAAATGCTTGGCTATAACCACAGAAAGTTTTCCCTTTTCAATATCATGTTTACTTTTCCCAAAATAGTCACGTTTTTCCAAAATGATGTACTAGTGGGAGTATGTGCGAAGCACAGGCATCCATCCCGCTAGTAATTATATTGAACCATTCAGTTGATTTACTAATTTGAATCATCTTGATAAATGATCTCTCCCTGATGGTAGTCGAGGAATGGAAATTCATATTGGTATCCAGGCCCGTAACCATGAGGGGGGCCAAATCTGAAGAAAATCTTTTTTTTTGTACCAATGTACCTCTTTTGTGTACCAATGTACCTTTTTTTGTGAAAACGCCCTCCCCCACCCCTATTTGCCGAAAACACCCCCTTTCCCATTGTGTAAAGCATTTACGAGCCATTTTGGACTAAAATATGTCCTACCCCCCCCCCCCCCCCCTCAAAAATTACTGAGATGACAAACAAACAAATTGGGGGCAACCTTTTATGATTTATTGGGTACCAATGTACCTTTTCCAGACCCCCCCCCCCCCCCCCCCCCCCCCACCCCCTAAAAATCCTGCTTACTGGCCTATTAGTATCTAAGGGTGAGAAATACATCTATAGGTTTAGGATTCATTTTCCTGCTTCTTCCTCTTCTTGCTTCTTGACTGTCCACAAGACAGTGACGCCATTTAAGCAAGATGGACGTTTCCAAATGCATACATAATGGTTGCGCCTGTACAGTTACGTCACTGTCCAGAAGAAATGAAATACACTATGTCTATAATACTAGCAACAGTTTTGGTTTCAAATATTAAAGCTGATAAATAAAATAATGCATTCATAAAAAATAATGATATATTTTCCAATAGCTACAATAAAAAAGGCACCATTGAGTTGTCGTCAAAAACAGCACGATCTTTCCTCGCCAGAGTCCTTCTCCTGTAGTTTGATTCTTCCATCACTGTCTGTTAGTTCACTTGCTTTGCTACCTTGTGCCTGGGTTCTAACTAGTATCTCCTCTACCAGAAATCTGAAAGATCAAGTTGATCATATGATATGAAATAGCCTTATGTTTTTCAGGACAAGGATTTTTCAAGGCAGGGAGTGGTGGGTGTTGCAGAAAAGGGGGAAGTGAGTGCATAGAAGTTTTCCAATTTTGTATTTTGTTTCAATTTCACTTGGTAACTACGGGGTGCTGGTGTAAGGGGGGTATTTGCCTGAGGGACAACTATATGGGGTAAGAAAAATCATTCACTTTTTCATGTTATTTACTTAAAATAATGTCTTAATTTTGACCTGTGCACTGCAACAACAAAAAACACCCCAAAAACACATGAGCCATGGTTTGCCAAATATTCAATGCGCTAGTAACTTATTTCTATGGGAAAATAACAAATGGGTCCTTGGAACGCGTCACATGTTTTGAACATTTTTTTCCTTCTGATTTTCAAATGAAGTTTATATTGTTAACAGCTGAATAGTATATCTTAAACAACAATTTCCCCTTTCCCACACCCCATCAATCAATGTTGCGACACCTTGAAAGGTATATTATGTGATCTTTTCCAGGGGATGCCCTCATCCTCGAAAAACATTGGAAGCAGATTTTCTTGCATATTTACTTTTCTGATCATAAATCATAAACATATTCCAAGTTACAGAGCGATTCGATTCCTAATAATGAATTTAGAGTAAAATTTGATAGCGGTACAATCTATTTTCAAACCATGATTTTGAAGTAATATTAGGAATCGTATCGATGTGTAACTAAGAAGATCTTTATGATTTATGATCAAAAATGCAAATCTGCAAGAAAATCTGCTTTCATAGTAAAAATCAATGATAGAGGGCGCTACTTGTGAAAGATCACATAATATGCCTTCAAAAGCTGGTGAAGATTTTGAGACTTCTCAACATTGCACAGGGGAGAGAGGGTGTTAGTTTTCCATTGTTAACAAGCAACTGTTTCTAGACTTTTCCCCAGGATTGTAGAAGACATGTGTGCCACACACTGGTAGGAGTAATGTCAGTTGGGAATAGTGGCGCTATTTTATAACCTTGTCACAGGCACCACACAGTAATATCACCACAGTCATATGCCACTGATTGATCCTACTTATCTTGAACTGGCTTACTTACTTCATAGAGTCTCCTACATTGACATTATCTTTGACTGATATCATACTCCATCCAACAAAGTTACGGTCCTGTGATCTAGCTTTGATATCCTCTTCTGTTACACTATGTTGAAGAAGATCTGACTGCAGAATTAAGGAGTAGAATTGGGTGTTGGTTATTGATTGAATAACAAGGTATATTAATATTGTGAAATTGCCATATAACCAGGAGTGGACAGGGTTATACTACAAGCCATGTTAAGTTGAATTCATTCTGTATTTTCATCTTAGGCCAGTGTTACTCAATGAAAATGTCCCTCAAGTGGCGCAAGTGCCATCTAGGCCACGGCCCGTGACCAAGAGTAGCGCAATTTTTGATTTGCCCACAGAAAATACATTAGTAGCCGCCGATTTGCAAACCGTGGCACCTGTTTTGTGCTGGGTATTTTGGCCGCAGGACAGGAGTCAAAAGAACCCTGATTCCACGGTTTAGCCGCAGGGTTGGCAACTCTGTCTTAGGCGCAGCATTCCTGAGCTGAGATAAAGATTTATTTAAGTGCGTGGTGCCGTACAATAGCATTGATGTTATGTGAACAATACCATTATGCAATCCCTATAATGTGCGCTAACGTAACCCCTAATTGAGGTGATGCACAGTAAAGTGGATCAAATTTGGGAGATTTTTTTTAAAAGGTGGGGGGAAATGTTGATTGACTGGCACCTCTTTCATCACAAGCTGATCTTGACACTTAAACTTATACATGGCTAAATGAAATGATATGATAGCTTTCTCATTGTTGATCCCCAATATAGCTATATCCAACATTCTTAAAGAGCTAAGAAAGTTTAAAATTCTCTTTGGTTCTCAGAGAAACAGGCAACGTTTACATGAGACAATATAACATGGCATACATTAATTAGCGTGACCACCCTTGCGCAGTGCATGGTAACCTTTTTCTTCTTCTTTTTTTTCTCATTTTTTTACCTAATCTAATTATTTTTTTTTTTTGACTAAAAAGTGCCAACAAAACAAAAATTCCATTTTTCCACTATTTTTGGCATTTTTTTGTCAACATTTCAAAAAATATTAGATTAGGTTAAAAAATAAGAAATCCGTCCCTAAGTTAGTATCTTTACATCATAATCAAGAGAATTGGGCATTTTTTCCTCAAAATAAATTTTGTTAGCTTTGTTCAACAAAAATTGGGTCAAAAAAGTGAATTTTGTGATTTTCTCAAACAATCAACATTTTTGGTCAAAATTGATGCCAAATTTGGATTCTCTGATCCATTTCCTTTCCAAAAATGTATACTTTTATATGCATTTAATTAATAGCTCAATAATTACAGCATTCACAAAATAAAATAAAAACTTCCTTGAGTCCCCACCTTATACACAAAACCGAAACCCATTTTCCTAGAAGCAGGAAATGAAAGGAAGAAACCACTCAACCACATGGTCATGGTATATTGGTCTCATTGACTTCTGATGGCAAATGCTTCAGTTCACATAATTTAATTGGCAATTCAATTCATCAATCCATAATTCTAGGTACAAAGCCTTTCAAATTTTGTTGTCATCTAAAAGTGAATCTCTTGGTATTCAACAAAATACTGAAAAACTTTCATGCCAATAATTCAATACCTTATTTGCCAGTAGTAGGCAAGGAATAGGTGTACCATCTCGTAACATGACCTTTGAATCTACATCATCTTTCCATCTGATAACACTTTCAAATGATTTGGCCGATGTCAAATCAAACATCACCACACAGGCCGAAGCATCTTTGTAGTAAACCCTGGTTAATGAACTAAACCTCTCTTGACCTGTGGGGAAGGAAATAAACCAGGGTTAAATTCTTCTCTTATATTTTTGATGTTGTTCTCTACATGTTTGGGCTTTTATCATATTCCTGTGCCACACCACTTTCATTGGATTTGTAACCCTGCCCATTTGTATTTACTTGTATTATGAATATTTTCTGAGTTGCAGTGAACTTAATTGATTGGCCCATCAGAGCTCTCTGTAGCCTAGAGTTACCAGTTTGATTTAATCACTCAGTTCATTAACTTTGTTATTATCTGCTATTGTTCACATTTGTTTTTTATATATACTAAAAAAAAAAAATTGATGAGTTGTTTGGAAAAACATTAATAATTAATGGTTAACAACTTTTGATTTCTTAACATGTGGGAACATAATAGCCTGAAGCCAACCCTTGTTAACAAAAACTAATTAAATTGACCGTCCGAGAACAATTAGGTGTAAATTAAAGTTTCCATTTTATGATTTTAAAATTTACAAGTTGATTAAGATCTACAAAACTATTTCTAAAAGCTTTAATATGATGATGTACCACATGCTATAATTGATTAAAAAGTAGAAACTCAATGACTAAATAATCCGTTTTCATTGAATTCCGTTGCGTTAATTGATCCCAATTAAAACCATGAATTGGTTCTGATTTTCAATCTGGTTTGTGGAGGATGGTCACCAATTTGTGAACAGACCCAAAATTAGGGTAAGTTTCCTGATCCCCTATGAAGACAGTGACGCACTGCGACATTCACTGATCGCAGTACATACACAGGAGCATAAAAGGTTGTGCCTGTAAAGTTACATCACTGTACAGAGGAAGTCAAATAGATTATCAACACAAATTTGACTGGAAGAATATCAAATGTCTTTACTATAATGCTGAATAGGTGGGGGTATGTGCTGGAAACGATTTACATCCAGTGCTACTCCACCATGCTTAGCAGATAAAAACACCATGAAGTACCGTTGGTTCATAACACACTCATTCTATGATGTTGAAGGATTTTGGATGGTAATTGAGGTCAGTTCTTCATATGGATTTGTTTGGCTGAAAAAGCACACTTAACAGAGCCTATTAAATACACGCAAATTACTAGCTATTTCGTATTTGCCACTGTGTAAACAAATTATTACGGGCCGTCTGTGGGGATATCGATTAGCTTCACGTAGATTCCTACACGTAAGATTTTTATTTTTCCAAATTCATGAAATGCCCTGATAATATCTCCATTTAACTCCCTTTCCATCACTCTCTGACAACTGATATTTGACAAATAATATCTTTATATTGTTAATAAACTTCATGTTAAGAAAAAATAGATGAAAACAGTGAATTTTTATCAATAGAACGATGAGTATGAACTCACTGCTCGCAATCCGTGTTTGTGTGTATAGTCAATGGGGCTACGCTCGACCGTAAGATTTTGGTACCGATTTCGTAATTCTTCAATTCAGAAAAGTACAAATGACGTGGGCTTTTCTCAACCAATCAAAATGTATTTAACATGGACACGTGTCAAACACACCAAGTGTACGATGGCGTGTGTATGAGATGTGTACCTTATTTATTTCCAGAGATACAGCGAGCTGAATACATGCCCCGTAAAAACGCGTGCACTTGGTGAATTTGACAATAATGTTGTTATTCTTTACTGTGTGGGGAATCGTGAAATAAATAGGATGGAAAAGTAAAATATTAAATGACGCGGGCATATATTTTTCTAAAAATATAAAATGTTGATTTTAAGAAAGAGAATTACTTTAGCTTTATGTGGACACCTGTATGGCATTCATACGTTATACACAGCTCAAGTTAGCTCAGTAGACACACAGTTGGTTGAGATGCGTCCTATACCAGTACACAGCATCGATTTGGATGTTTTTCGCTGTACGAAAAGTGACCCCATGAATTCAATATGTTCTACATACAAAAACACAAGGACCCCTGAATTCAACCTGTCAATTTTGAGGACAAGGTCATGATTAATTGTGAAATAATGATTGTTAATTACCTGCAATATCCCATAGTTGTAGTCGGATTATCTCATCTTCAGATCTTTGAATCTTCTTCAAAGCAAAGTCAACTGTAAATAACAGGCACACACAATAGTAAGGATCAAATGGATTAGCACAGGGTTATGGGACAAGGACAAACTATTTAAGCCATTGAAAATGCTTAACACCAAACTGCCAAGACCTTGTAATATAAACACCCAACTGCTGATAAATAAAACCATAAACTAAATATCTGCACTATCGGTCTACATGTAAGTTGATTTTGGTCAAATTGTGTCGCAAATGCTAGACCATATTGCCGCCATTTAAGTTAAGAGCAAATACTAAATAGTAGCAATCAGAGTTGTGCTGACTCATATCAATGACTTGACTTGACTTGGACTTAGCCTAGGTCACCAATTTTAAAGACTTGACATGAATTAAAGGGACAAAATTTCATGTTGAATTTTTTCAATTTTAATTAATTTACTTCAGAATTCAAGATGAACATAAAATATTGCCATTATTGTTGTTTTTACTTAAAAAAAACCCAGCAAAACTTGATTAAAACAATGTTTTAAATATGTTAGAATACCGCCCTTAACCATGTTAAATGCTGGTTGCGGCTCTACCAGCATTTTTGAATCAACGTTTTGTTGTACAAAGAGGGCTGATTTTTCTTAATCCTTATAGGTGTGAGTTCATACATGTAATACAATTGTAAAAATATACAAATCCCAGTTTTTGTAATTGAGGGCGCTGCCTCCACCACATCTCTTAATGCCCCTTTAAGGGGGGACTTAAGGAAGTTTTTTGTTGAAGTTTGTTGGTGCTGTAATTATTGAACCATGACTCAAATGTATATAAAAGTATACCTTTTTGGAAAGGAAATGAATCAGAGAATCCAAATTTGGCATTAATTTTGACCAAAAATGTTGATTTTTTGAGAAAATCACAAAAAATCACTCTTTTGACCCAATTTTTTTGAACAAAGCTAACAAACATAATTTTGAGTTAAAAATGCCCAAATCACTTGATGATGATGTTAAGACACTACTGGAGGGCCGATTTTTTAATTTTTTAATCTAATCCAATATTTTTTGAAATTTTGACAAAAAAGTGTTAAAAAAAATTAAAAATCCATTTTTTCACGTTTTTTGGTCAAAATTTTCAAAAATATTAGATTAGGTTTTTAAAAAAAAAATTCGTCCCTTCATTAGTGTCTTAACATCATTATAAAGTGATTTGGCAATTTTTTACTCAAAATTATTTTTTGTTAGCTTTGTTCAAAAAAATTGGGGTCAAAAAAGTGAATTTTGTGATTTTCTCAAAAAATCTACTTTTTTGGTCAAAATTGACGCCAAATTTGGATTCTCTGATCCATTTCCTTTCCAAAAATGTATACTTTTATATACATTTGATTAATAGTTCAATAATTACAGCACTCACAAAATTCAAAAAATCAAATCAAAAACTTCCTTAAGTCCCCCCTTAAGTAACCTACAAGCAATGACTTGACTTGACTTAAAAACTATTCATAAGTCATCATATATTCAAAAACCTTAACTTGACTTATCAAGTCACTTTTCCAAACGACTTGACTTGCCTCGATTCAGGTGCTTGATTCACTTATAGTACATGTACGTACATGCAACTTAAATCTAAACAGATTTTTGACTGTCAAAATGAATATTATACATGTAGTTTTATGCTCAACATACTTGATGCAACTTGAACAAAATGAATGACTTGACTTGACTCAAGCCAACCAGTGACTATACTTGACCTATTGGATTGACTTGACTTGAGGTAAATTGAGAAAGACTTGACTTCATTAAAGTCATATCTCTCTGTGACTTGACTTAACTTGTGACTTGGTCACAACAACACTGATAGCAATTATAGATTTAAATATAGCCCTAACACGGTGTGTGGAGGGGGGGGGGGGGGGGGTGAGTGAGAAAAACAGGTCAATTTTTTTTGGAGGGGACCAGCACCAGGAACCTGGTCACCTGTGTGACAGTTCAGCCAACTGATCTGACATGGCTGCGTAGCTGTCATTAAATGCTGAGTGACACCCCCCCCCCCCACCCCCGCTTCATACCTCCCACGGTGACTTTGTAATTATCTTCATAACGTCCCTGCACATATCTCCTCACAAATGCTGTCTTGCCAACCAACGAGTCTCCTACCACCAGCACTTTGAATAGTTTCTCTTGTGTTAGTCCTACACTGGCCATTACGATGATGATATCACATGACTCGCACAGAATCTGGTATTCAATCAGGTGTCACATTAAATTATTTGTCCTGAAATAATGATAAAAATATCGTTCTTATTATGCTTTGCCAATTGTATACATACAAAGACAACATTCTTGACCCCGGCCTCATGGTCACATTTTCATTACGGTACCTAACTCAGCAAAATGGTGGACATTTGTCAGCTATAATGCCGTCATTCCAACAGGTTCCTACTTATTAACAATGTTTTAAACGTAGGCTTATGTATAGCCTATCTTTAATCTTTTATATGTATTCACTGTATCTTTGCAATGTGCACACATGACATGTGCGGGATGCACACTTCTCCAAAAATTGGTGAGGGCAGGGACGATCAACATGTTATTTGTTTTACTTGGCCGACCGTATACCTTTGTAGGCCTGCTATACATTAAAGGTATATTATGTGATCTTTTCCAGGGAATGCCCTCACTCCTCGAAGAAGAAAAAATTGAAACCAGATTTTCTTGCAGATTTACATTTCTGATCATAATCGTACATACATTCCAAGTTACAGGGCGATACGATTCTTAATTACTTCAAAATCATGGTTTTAGAGTGAAAATAAACTGTAGGAGTCTGCACCAACAACTTATTTTTACTCTAAATTTACCCTAAAACCATGATTTGAGGTAATTAGGAATCGTATCGCTCTGTAACTTGGAATATATTCATGATTTATGATCAGAAATGTAAATCTGCAAAAAAGTCTGCTTCCAATTTCAGTGTTTTTGAGGATTGAGGGCGTCCCCTGGAACAGATCACATCATATACCTTTTTAATGATGAAGTTAGTTTAGTCCATGGTTTGATCAGGGAGGTGTAATCATCTCTCTGGTTTGATGATGATGATCCCACACACACACACACACAATTTTACAAACACAACAATTATACAATCCAATCCAAATATAAATCATCCTTGGCCTTGCAAAACGCCCACTTTGTACATTATTATAATTCCATGCTTACCATCATACGTACATGTATGGAATTGTATTGTTTCATAACCGATACGGATACGCTACAGCATCACCTTACTAACCTAGGCTTAAACCAACAAAAAAACGCCTGATCAATCCAGGAAACGCTCCAAACAAATTTGAACTTTTCAACTTTGCCCTTATTGTTTTTGTTTACATTTCATGACCCAGACATGACCTGACACGAACTGTACACACACAATGCACCGGTGTGTACGGCACCAATCAATCAATGTATTTGTACATGCACACAACATTTTTCAACACATTGACAAAGACAGAAGGGAAGTTTGGTGGACATCCTGCGCTAAAATGCAACTTTCTGTCCGTATCAGCCAACGATCATAGCATGGAAAGGTAAATACATTTTGTTTAATCATTCCTTTATATGCTGTTGTTTACATACTGTTGTCGTAGTTGGAACATGAACGGGAACTGTTTTGGCGAGTTAGTGTTGGTGCAAAATTCTGCAGTTTGCATAGTTTATTTACAGTAATTTTTACGGGTAGAAGATAATCATTTTGGAAATTAAAGTCATCACTATTATGTGAGTGTAAACAGTCCAATATTTCATTGTTTTGGCTATATATATTGTTTATCGACCAGAACGGATCGCAATATAGCGAAATAGGAACAAAGAAATTAAATATTCAAATTTTAAAAAACTGGGAATTCCCCACACAATACACATGCATGGTGATGTCCAGGGTAGTCGCACGCCATTCATTGGTTGGCTGGCGATACCTTTCTTGGTAAATCAATAATCAGCTAATTAATTATGCACCTCAAATGTGTACCTGAATTAATACAAATCAGATACGGAAACGGTATAGGTCTAGCTAATGAATTGCTAGATGGAATTTTAAGATAGGAAATATGTACTTCGCAATCAACAACAACAAATATGTTATTTTTAATGAGCTAAAACACAAGCTTATAAATAAATAATAGTTTGGCCATTTGCTGTTCTACAGTGAGCCCTGCTGAGTGTGTGGTAAGTATGTTTTGGGTGGTTTGAAATTGAATTACATTGTTGTTAACAGTGTACGATAAACGTGTAGACTAGGCGTTGAGCTTGAAGTTTACAGAGGGCCAGGGCCTTCACTTCAGTTTTCATAGTGCAAATCTTCATTTCATTATCTGGTTTCTGATCAAACCATACCTTTGGGGATCTTTTATCCAATGTCTGATTTTAACATCATCAAAACATACAAAAATCAAGCTTTAGTTTTAAAATTGATACCTCATAATTGAAATTTAGCCTTAGAATCAGGAAATATGATGAATAGAAGGCATCGTAATTTGTTTGCCATTGTCTATATAAATAAAAGGACGAACTTAAATCTTGTCCGCGAGTGTTCTCAGAGATGGCTTGACTTTCAACTCTGATTTTTGCGTACATTGATTGAGTACATATTGCCATTAAACCATTGGACACTATTTTTTGCAAAACTATTCAATTACTATGGAAATAACCAAAAAACAGGTCGGTTGCTACCCGGGGTTGCTATGTTTCATGTCTTCTATTCTTACCTCATGAAACGCATGCGCACGGATAGTCAATTTGTACATGGGGTGTAGGAGCTGGAGCCAACATGAATTAAGCTAAATTTAGGCAATCTTACAATGCGAGAGTATACTGACATTGGAGCCCGCATTGGAGTTGGTATCACTACGTGATGATTTCCCCCTATGATACGCAAGGGCGGTAGACATGTATCACCGCGTGACCTCGCGTATGAGATGCGAGTCACATCCCCGCGTGACCTCGCGTATGAGATGCGGCCGCCGCACGCGTATCACTGGGCGCTGTTAAGGGTATCCCCAGTGATCCCCAGTGACACATCCCCGTGTGACCCGCGTATGAGATGCGAAACACATCCCTGCGTGACCTCGCGTATGAGACTCGCGTATGAGATGCGAGACACATCCCCGCGTGACCTCGCGTATGAGATGCGGCCGCCGCACGCGTATCACTGGGCGCAGTGATGCGTGCGGATAACGCGAGAGTATGACATTGGAGTTGGTCTCACTTTTCTGCGTGATGATTTCCCCCTATGATACGCAAGGGCGGTAGACACATCCCCGCGTGACCTCGCGTATGAGATGCGAGACACATCCCTGCGTGACCTCGCGTATGAGATGCGACCGCCGCACGCGTATCACTGGGCGCTGCAAGGCATATCCCCATAATGACGTCACGCGAGAGACACATCACACGTCTGACGTCACTTTCCAATATAACAACAGTCGCTTACACGGCCTCACGTGTGCGCTGGGAACGATTTCGTGTATACTTTTGTAGAGCGTACAAACTGTTTGTTGAAACGTTTTGTTTTGTTGCCAATGCCAATACTATAACAACAGTCGCTTACACGGCCTCACGCGTGCATTGGGAACGATTTTGTGTATCTAAGACTAAGAGCGAGCGTACAACCTGTTTGTTATATAACGTTTTGTTTTGTTTCTAACGGCAAAATGGGATCTCCGGCTTCACCTTAGTATATCTATATAACATCTATATAAACAAAAGTTAAATATTTTAAACTTTTATTGTATACCTTGAGATACAATATGACCAAAAGAAAACGGCAAATCGGTACCACCTCATGCATGAGGACAGAACAGAAAGATGCCAAACGGAAGAGAGACATGAGGGCTGAAAAAGTAACATAAATCATAAAGATCTACCAAGTAACAGAGCCATACGATTTTTAATTACTTCAAAATCAAGGTTTGAACCGGCAACTTATTTTCAAGAGGCTGAGCGGATTGTTCCCGTTTTTTCGTAGTGCAAATAAACACGTGTTGCCGCCGTTTACAGTGTTTCCTCTACGATCGCAACAGAATACTCATCGGGAATATTTTATGGAAATCGAAGCAAATTATGTTAAGAAGTTCATTAAATTGGAAGCTGACTTCCATTACTAAAAGCAGAAATTTTCGCGGTGGTTTTATTTTCGCGCTTTTCGCGCAAAATAATTTACACGCGAAAATGATAACACGCGAACATAAGGGTATACACCACCATATGTCGCTTCCATTGAAACGTGTGTTAGAAACCCGATGTTCAATCGCTTCTCCTGGGGTCCCTCTCCTTAGCTGGGATATTTATTTTTGTTGTAAAATCTTCGTAATTTTGTTTTCTTTAATATTATCAACATTTCACATATGATCGACAGTCCCAGTTTTTCAGAAATTTTGATTTCACAAATCACTAGCTTTTATAGTGCTTAAAATTAAGAAAATCAGAGTTTCGGACCGCTTCACACGTGTGATCAAGACTCACGCCCAAGAATAATTCGTGACTTTTTACATTTCAGATTACAATCGTGAAGGTTTCAACTTTTTAATAAAACAAAATCTAAGACCTATGGTGATAATCTCGTCAAAATATTCACATTTGAAGCAGCAATCAAAGTTTTTTTCGGGACTTTAGTACCCCTGCACCCTGGCCCGCGGAAGGTTATGGTGGTGTGTACCCATAATATTGTTTTCAACATTCATGCAGTGCATCCAGAAGGTCGCCCGCGAAAAAAACAATTCGCGAAATGTCTATACTTTATGAATGCGCGAAAATATTGGCTTTTACAGTATGATTTAGTAAAGTTGTGGGATGTTTTTTCGCAGAAAATACAGTCACGATCACAAGACAAGGCAAGAAATATTTATTAGTCCATGAAAGTCATTCCTGATATAATATATAAGTCAAACATGAATAATCAAGCTAAGGGCACCAAGGAATGGTACATGAAGTATAATAGTAGGCTACCTGGATTATTAATGGCACATGGTATATCATTATCTGGATTATGTTAGGGGGCTGTCGTTTTCTTCGGTAAGAGGTCAGAGGTACCAAATATCATTGGTTGTGTAGTGTTTTTACAAGGAAAATATGGCAAGGGGGTCATAAAATTAATACCATTGTAAATGGGGGTGGTGGGCGGGGGTGGGGTCAAAACAAGATATATAAATAAGGAGGCTAGGCCGTAAGATGCTTAACCCGATTCTAAATCCAACAATCCAACAAAAGCACCGCACCGCAATTATGGAAGTATACACAACATAGACCTCAAAAAGTTATTTTTGGGAGCGCGACCCCTATTAGCATTATGCACGCTCACCTGGACATCAGCACACATCATTGTGTCATTATTTGTCCAGTGTCCTCCCCCCAGGCCCGTCAGATGGGGGGGGGGGGGCGACGGTTGCGATCGCCGCCCCCCCCCCCCCCCTTTTTGATTTTTTTTTAAGGTAAAAATTGCGTTTTTCTTAGTTTCAAATATCAATGATAGTAAAACTACTCATAAAACATTGACTACAGTGGTTTTTGGACTGCGACATTTTCATTTTGTGTCCGTGCGAATTTTTTTGACTTCTACCCCCCCCCCCCCACTTACGTGAAATTCACGAGGTGACTGACTTGGAAAAAATTTGGGGCAACCTACCCCCCCCCCCCCCCCCCCCCCCCCCCCCCCCTTGGGCAAAAAGTGTCTTACGGGGATGCCCCCCGTTATATATAGCTATTGCTTGCTATACACCCATCCCAAATGGGCACGGGTTATTGCTTGCTATGCACCCCAACCCAAATGGGTACGGGTTATTTTTGAGCCCCACCACGTTGAGAGAGCGCAACCCCAGCACCAGCGAGATGCCCGATCACCTACCTGACTCCGGCTTAACATGGCCATCCCCGGGGGCGGCAAACACAATCATAGTTTGGGTCATTATGTTCCGTATTAGGCTACCGCCCCCCCCCCCCCCCCCCCCCCCCATGATCAAGTCCCTGGATTATTAATGGCACATGGTATGTTATGGATTATGTTAGGGGGGCTGTCATTTTCTTCGATAAGAGGGCCAGGGTAGAGGTACCAAATATCATTGGATGGAGGTGTCGTGTTTTTACACGTGTTTTACATGTGTCTACCCTTATTTTTAATTTTCCCTTCCGCATCAACTTTCCCCCCAATATTCCGAATTTTACTATTACTAGTAAATACTAGATAGGTCTGAGCATGGGAGTGGTCATAACAATAATCACGTTCGTTGAGCGGGGTGGGGGCGGCATAAAAATGATGATACATGACATTTTGGGACCGTGTACAAAAAACACACCCCTACAAACCGCTCAAGTGGGGGGCTCACTACTAGCGGGGCCCGCGCAAAGCGCGGGTTCCCGCTAGTTTTAAATACAGTAGTGTAAGGCCAAACAAATTTAATACTTTGTCTCAGCGGCCCGCACGCATTGCTTTTAAAAAATTGGATTTCGCGCGTAGCGCTACGCGCTGCAGCCATATTTTGTTAATTACATTACAAAGTATTTTTAAATACTTTGTCTCATTTAAAAATGTAAACAAAATTTTGGCCTAAAACAACTTAATTTCGCTTAGGGAGATCCAATTCGCCAAATTAAATTTTGCCAATTATATTATTATAATGAATATAGGCCTACATAAGAGGATGATACAAAGTAGCGAAATTAAATTGGCTCAAAAAGTTGAGTAAATGCGAATTCGCTAAATTAAGTTCACCGTGAAATTAAGTTGTTTTGCAGTATCATCTTGCAGGTTATGTATGAGTGTAACAGGGTATTTGGTACCAGCCTAATGTACCAGAGTTTAATTAATATCCAGGTGCACACATGCACTTTGTCAGTGCTTGTATATTGTCTTCGTGCATGTGAAATTTCTTCTGTGTATTTCTTTCTTTTTAGCCCCTTTTTTAAAAGAAAAAATATATGGATGGCACCACCAGAGGTAACAAAATAAGGGATCTATTTATTTCAGTTTTACATGTAGTTAACAAATCCAACATGGTTTGAGGGAAAGTAGTGCAAACTACTGGTCCCAAGAAGCGGTGGACTCAATTCCCCTGGCAAAAGAACAATACCATTTAAACCTGTTTTACTTCACAGTCATTGCTGCAGACCTTCACGGATTTTGATGCAGCATAATTATCCAAAAGAAGCCTCAAATCTGTTTTTCTTTGAATTCTTTGCACGCTCGTGCTGTGTATTGGAAATGAGACTTTTGAAAATAGGAAATTTTTCTTTAAATGGTGCTAATTCATGGTTTATCTTTGTTGTTAGGGGGCCGCAAATTTGATATCAAATTATGCCTAAAAGATTCATCTAAATGCCTATCTAGTCTGTTTGGTCAAAAAAAATTGACTGTTACTCAAAATGACATAAACAAAGTGGTATACTTTCTTTTGTTGAACCCTTTATAACACTTGACTTATGGTCGGTAGTATTACATAGATAGTCGTTGGCATTACATAGCACTTGAAGTATGGTATTACATAGTGACGTATGGTCGTTAGTATACATGGACTGCTCATGAGGGAAATGGGGTGAAATATTGCCCCGAGGTGATCTGGAGACCGTAAGCCTACTATTTTCCCGAAGCCGGAGGCTGAGGGAAAATAGTAGGCTTACGGTCTCCAGATCACAGAGGGACAATATTTCACCCCATTTCACGAATAAAGAGCAGTCCATATTTGTTTTATATAACGCATGAAAATATTCACACTTGAACACATCTCTCGGCATCTTTCTTAGTGAATATGCTAGTCGATTCTCGACAAAATCAAAAATAAGCTTACTTTTTAAAGTTAGTTTACTCCGAGCAAGTCGCCGAGGAATAATTACTCTGATGCTGAACTCATCTCATCGATAGAGGTCTAGACCTCGTTGCAGAATGCCCTCAACCTCAGGTGAATTGACAACAAATATTTATGATTCATGACCAAGATTCAATGAAATGTTAATTCAGCCGATAAAAGATCTGTGCCAAATAATAATAATGCAATGCAGACGACTTGTTTACTTGTTTTGAAGCGATTCCTCTTTTGCTGTGCACTGAGCGGAGTCTGTACACGCAGATGGTGGTGGAATCGATTTATTGTTTATACCGAGTAGGGCCTTCTAGCGGGCCTTCTAGATTTGTAGAAATTAGAGAAAACTTTATGTAGAATGACGATCACATTCAGGTTTTATACAGGGTCTCTCAAGACGCTCCATGCCGGGATCGCACAAGCCTACGAGGGAGGGCATTTTTGGTCTATTCAAAAAGTACTATTGACCGCCCGGTCAATAGTACTTTTTGAAAGACACAAAATGACCGGGAATGACGTCAAGCATGAAATAGGCCAAAATATTTTGTGTTGTGTAATGTATTATCCACCAATATCAGATGTCTAGAATATTTTCATGGGTTATATAACATTACATAGTGACGTATGATCATTGGTTACATAGTGACATATGGTCGTTGGCATTACATGTGACGTATGGTCGGTGGCATTACAATGATGTATAGTTATTGGCAATACATAGTGACGTATGGTCAGTGGTATTACATAGTGACGTATGGTCGTTGGCATTACATAGTGACGTATGATCATTGGCATTGCCTAGTGACGTATGATCATTGGCTTTACATAGTGACGTATGGTCAGTTGTATTACATAGTGAGGTATGGTCGTTGGCATTACATAGTGACGTATGATCATTGGCATTACATAGTGACGTATGATCATTGGCTTTACATAGTGACGTATGGTCAGTGGCATTACATAGTGACGTATGATCATTGGCATTACATAGTGACGTATGATCATTGGCAATACATAGTGATGTATGGTCAGTGGTATTACATAGTGACGTATGATCATTGGCATTACATAGTGATGTATGATCATTGGCTTTACATAGTGACGTATGGTCAGTGGTATTACATAGTGACGTTTGGTCGTTGGCATTACATAGTGACGTATGATCGATGGCATTACATAGTAACGTATGATCATTGGCTTTACTTGTGACGTATGGTTGGTGGTATTACATACAGGGCTGGAACTTCAGATTTTTTTCAACCAGCCAGTCGGGCAGGTAACTTGCCTGGCAGAATTTCCACCAGCCAGTGTAACTTACATTGTGAGTTTAAAACATTCTACCCGCCAGTTCGTTGGGTACTTTTGCATCTTCACCCGCGCGACGCAAAAGTTACCTGAATTGTTTTTCTGTTATAGTCATTTTTATAAATTCCCGTCAATTGGGGCTGATTATTCAAGATGACTGTATAGCGAATAGGAAGAAAGTCGAGGATCAGGGCCTTATCCATTAATTAGTTAGTTATTACAAATAGTTGACAAGTCTGTTGATAAAGAGACTACTAGTGTTTTTGATGCATTTTGAGGTTTCCTGCCACATAATTTCTTATAAGAGGTCAGTTAAACGATTTAATTTTAAAAATAACTTCTTCTTTTTTTAAACTTTTTTTTGTTGTTGCTCAGAGTGCCGGGCGGAAATTGAGAGTGCCGAGTGGGCCCGCCCAGTGCCGCCCACCGTGGCTAAGAACCCTGCTCTACTTCTGTTACTGTATGAGCTATACCAATGCCATTTTGCATGCAGATTAAAACCTTAACTCTCTAAGCGTGTTTTTGACAATTTGGGGGGAAAGATCACTGTTCGCCCGCGCCGGGGATCGAACCCGCGCCTCTCGCATGACAGGCAGATGCCCAACTGATTGTGCTAACGGGGGAGCTTGAAAAAGTTAACTTTTTCGAGACCATTTGACAGCTCGCTGAATCGTGCCACAGCTCGCCGAATCGTACAGCAGCAATTTACTGTGGCCTTTTGTGGCCTCTGGTAGTAAGGTTGGGGTTAAGGGAACACAAAGAAAGGTGTTTGTTAACCCTACCTCCCTGAGCATGTTTTTTTGACAATTAAGCTATCAGTGGAGAAAGTAAAGGGACCAGTAGAACTGAAGGGGCTGCAGGTATATTTTTCAGTTTCACCCCCGAAAATGTATTTTCATCCCCATATTTGAAGAGTCGCTTAAAATATAATATTCTTTGATTAGGGAACAACTGAAAAAATGTGGATATAACTAAAAATTGTGGCTGATTACCTAATACTCCTGCTGGTGGGTTATCCGCTGTATTTTTTTCCTTTCTTATTTATAACGTAACGCTGATGAACATCGTTTACATTTTGCAATATCTGTCACCAGAACTTCCCACCATGGGCAATAGCTTGCATGCTAATTCCAACCATGTAAGATTTGGTGTAAGTCTATGACTTACACCAAATCTTAGACATACATGTAGACTTATAATAGTCTTGTCAACATTGTCGCTGGAATATTCTAATGCCTCTTGTTCATTGAAACTTTGAGGAGGTGATATATGAAATTTGTCACATATTTTACTCATTTATGGCTAAAGTATTAAGTACTTTACTGTACTGTATAGTGTATGCATGTATTCAACTGATAAAAGGTAAATGTTTTGAGTGTGTTGTAACATCTAATGAAAATTGGCCAGTGAAGACACGATTATGATTCCGGATCCAAAGTTTAGTCAGGTATAAACCTTTAGTTACACCACAGAGCTCTGCATAATTGTTGGACGTGCTTTTCAATGGGAAAGAACTGTGCCGCTTGGATGATGCTACAACGAGGTTAGCATTTATTCCGTATAGAGCAACACTTAAAACTGAGCGCTGATTGGTTCCAACAACGCACATCCCCGCTCTCTTAGTATAAAATTGTTTCAATGCTAATCTTATACCAACATTTTCTGACTTGTATGATATTGATAAACAGTTACCATTTTCTTCTTTTTACCTTTTACAGGTATGATTCTTGGCTATTGAGACTGCCTACTCTACAAGCAATAGCACAGCACCCAAAACACAATCAAGACTGATCATGGGCAACATCTAGAAACACTTATTTAAAACTGACAATGAATACCTCCTAGCTTCCTTTTCACCATTCTCTTTATCTATTTAAAAGAAAACTCTTCAAAGCTAATCATGGGTAACATGTAAAAACACTTCTGTAATACTGGCAAAGAATACTCTCAAGACTCCTACTTATCAATAACAGCCCTTCACAGAAACCTTTCTACAAACATGGCAGATATCAACATGAACAGACCCTCAAAGACTGCAGCAGAGTCCTCCGTCTCCAATGCTTCGTCCCAACCATCTTCAAGCGTGGTGCAAAATGAGAATATGAAGACGTCTACAGCAGTCTTTGAAGATCTGTGGGGCCAGTTGAATTTGGATGAAAGCCCTCCTACATCCCGAGTGTCTAGTCCAGCGCCGCATCGCAACCATGTCCATAATCATGGGCCTCATAATAATAACAACCATGGACAGAGTCAAGGACAGAAGCGGAAAAAGAAGATCAAGATCAGAATGCCTAGAGGAGCCAACCCATTGTCATCGTCGACAAACATAAATGATATGATCCCAGTTATTGATACAGTTATCAGAGAGACCATGAGGCGAGAAAGCCACAGTTCCTCTGGGACGTCAAGATTACGCCGTCATCATACTAATGCACAATCTCACAGACAGAATGTTAGGAACAGTACCACCTCACACACACAAATTGCACAGACAGAGACCAAAATTAGCGACATTCAGAAACCAACTACAAATATACCTAGTACAGCATCTAGTTCTTCTGCAGTTGATGAACTATTGACTAGTGGCAATTCATCAGTAGCAGGTCAATCAAGACCACTGATGACAAGTACATCATCAATTCCACAGCAAATAATTTCAACGCAGCTGGAGAAAGGAACATCATCGTCCTGTTCTGGTCTAACGACAGATCTACA
The DNA here is from genome assembly GCA_035610835.1 of Ophiura sarsii. NCBI lineage: Eukaryota > Metazoa > Echinodermata > Ophiuroidea > Amphilepidida > Ophiuridae > Ophiura > Ophiura sarsii. Next base: position 71,020,696 of record CM069442.1, on the reverse strand, counting down.
GCGATCACCTTGTTCTAGTCCTGCAAAACAACAACTTCCCAAAGATTCTGTGCCACCTGTTTTAATAACATCTTCTCAACCAACTTCATCTACTATGGAGGTACAACCACCTTCCAATCCTTCACTTCAGACAGTACCACATTCCAGTACTTCCCCCAAAACCTCACCACAACCTCACCCCAGTACAACCAGACATACACCGCTGCAAGTGCCTCCCTCTTCAGAACCGACCATCGCACTACCACCAGAGTATCAGTACATGTCAGACCCTCAAAAGCAGCTGTATCTAGAGTACCAACGTCAGCAGATGCGAGTGCAACAAAGCCAAAGATCAACCCCAAATGTGCAGCAGCAGCATTACCCCCCACATTCACAAGGGATACCTCCTCCACAAGGTGAACCACAGCATATACATGTACAAAGTGGTACTGGTAATCAACAGCAACAGGGAACACTAATAAAGCCTCTGTCATCGAACATTCCAGTTCAGCCGGCTAGTTGCCAATCTGTTATCAGTCAACAACAGGCGCTTGTCAAGCCACTACCATCAGTTTCATGCATTCCTGTACAACCCATTAGTTGTCAATCTGGCTCTCAGCAACAGCAGGTGGAAAGTTCTCCATCAGAACCACAGCAGGCCCAAATCAGGCCATTGCCTTCGGTTTCACATATCCCTGTGCAGCCTGCTAGTGCAGTCCAATCTAACCCTATTACTCTGCAGCGGCAGCAGCAGCAACAACAACAGCTGCTCCAAGTGACGAGCCAACAATCTAAAATACAGAGAGTAGAACAACAACAGCCACTACAAATGTCTCAATCCCCTGGTCACAGTTCACAAGCTACTGCAAATGTGACTGAGAAGAGGAAGCCAGAGGCCCGGGATGATGATGAAAATGTGACTGCAAAGAAGCAGAAGACAGAAGAACAACCAAAAGGTAGGTTTGTTTTTCTGTAACGTTATCATGGTTGTTGGCATATTAAGGACATTTAAATCAAGTGAAAATGTTTCTGCCAATTATGGACATTTTCTGTTCATGAACAGTGTTGTGCCAGAGCAAATGTAAATAAAGATAACATCAAATCGAAGAAATTGTAACTTTGTTCAAATCTGGCAAATCCTTAAAATGCTTTTCCAGAATCTGCTGTTACAAATGTGATACCTGACATGGCTGTAATCAAATATAACATAACAATCTAATCCATACTGCCTTAGCTGCCATCATTATTTCTTAATTGCCAGGGGCTTGAATGTTGGTTGTCAATTTCTTGTATGTATTTTCATGATAATGTTGGTGGGAGGTGTGTCGTCACATTTCAATGTGTCCCAATACAGTAGTTCTAGTTATGGCTCATTATGCTTCACCACATATAAAATGTGTAACTGTAAATCAAAATCTACATTTACAAGACAAAATAACCTTCAGAACTTGAATAATGATTTGATAATTTGATGTGACTCTTTATTTCAGTGGAAACTAAGGAGGCCAGTGAGGCTAGTGGACCAACTGCCTACCATGTTGGTGGGGAAAATAACCTTGTGGTGCATGCTCCTACTGGATGCACCTTTAATAGTAAGTATATCTATTAGAGGAATTTATTTTAAAGAGGAGGCCAACAAATTTGGGTTTTTTTCTCGAAATACACCTCTGAAGTATGAAATAAAGGGGTCTCTAAGTGATACGAGGGTAAGAAAGCACTGTTGCATACGCAATGGCAACATAGCCGCGAAGCCTTGTTACAGATGTGAAATCAATACAGAAGGATGCGGACAGGCATGAAGGCAACAAGCGCACTATGCATCATATGCGTAGCGAGTGCGTCATTCAAACCGTGTGTGTCAATAAATACGCAAGTATACTTGGATTACTTTTGCGCACGGAGAGATAAAAAACGAATATTTTTCACCAATTTAGAACCGATTAAACTATAGTGTGAACGGAGCTTTAGTTACACCACAGGTTATAAACCCGTCTGAAACATGTATGTATATCCATCACAGGTAATATTTAATGTACATTTACCAACTGATTTCTCATTGCAGTATACCAGAACAAAAGCCAGCAGCAAGAAACCAGCAGTGGTGGAGGGTATTGCAGGAATGGATGTAGCAATGGCAATGATAGGGGTAGTGGCAGTGATTATAGGGGCAGTAGTAGGACCAAGCAGCACGCAATAGAATGGGCCGGAGCCACAACAGAAACAGATAGTGCCTCACAAGGTCATAGGGATAGTGCAGGTTGGTAGTGTGTCAAATGTATAAGAACCTCCCAAGAGGTTATACACAGAAAGTGTTGCCTTTAAAACATGTTGAAGTGCCTTTTTAGGGCCCCCTAAACAAGGACGAGGGGGCTTATCAAATCAACAGCGTTTACGACCAGTTAATCTCATCTAGACCGCACTCTACATCTAGTAGTCATCAGTATAAAAAGCCAGTAATGAGAACTGATGTCAACTAGACTGATGAAGTGCTCAGTTGGCGTGAAACTGTCACGAATAACAATTTTAATCATGATTATACATTAATCAACTTGGATTTGTTGTGAAAAACAATATTCCTACAATTTCCAATGAACAATCCTGATGAACCAACACCAAGTTATGTTGCGGGGCTTATTGCACATAGGTGTTTTTTGTTACCTTGACATGACATACTTCATTTAATTCATAAGTTAGTGATGCGACACTCCATATTCAAGTCATTGAAACTTCCATTTTGTGTGAGTGGGTACCTGTAATACATTCATAACTTCATAAATAATGGCAATAGCTGCGTACCAAGGGCGTTCCAATAGATGAGAACGCGCACGCCGAGCGCAGGTTACTAATAATTGCCCGAAAGTACTGCGCCAAAGTGTTCAATTGTTTTGCTCATTGACCGACCAATCAAATTAAACCCTCACACCCCTAAACTGAATATTCAATGAGTTATGAGGAAACATGATTAAAGCTTATTTCTGATTGGTTGAACGATAAAAATGTTAATGAGGGGATGACCCAACCTGGACTGTCTCAAAAACTAAGAAAGGTGGACAAAGTAAACAGAAAACTAATTAATTGTTAGTGCGATTATATCGGTACAAATCAACGATTTGGATAAATACATTGTATGCATCTTTTTTAATAATGAATGAGAATAATGACTGCTTAAAACAACTGTTTTCGAAAATTGTTTTAAAATCCTCGGTTGTTGTTCTGGTCATTCGGAATTGTCCCTCGGGGGTTCCTCAGACCAGAACAAAAACCTCAGATTTCAAAACAAATTCACAAAAACAGTTGTCACGCAGTCATTATTCACTAAATCATATGCACCCATGCGACCCAAAACAAATCATGGTATTCCCACACGAACATTTTGGACCATATCAAATAGTACCCTGTTTAGAAGACAAGCAGATTCATATAAATTATTTGGATATTTAGCATAAATTTAGCATAAAAATATGTATTAATCATTTGGAAATGTTGGAAATGTCTGTATCTTCTGCACCATCTCTGACTAACCATCATGGATTCTTTTGAAAAAAAGGGGATTTCTCATGTTTTCTATTTCATGTCCAAAAAAATATGTGGCTATTTTTGGAGGGGGACTTCCCACGATGCTGATGGGTTGTTACTTCTTTGAGGTGGATTCCCATATCTTGTAAAGGGCATGCACCATTTCCTGTCAGGAATAACCTAATGTTGCATCTATGATACTGGACTACACTGACTGGCATCGGTGCTTGCAGCATGTAAAACACAAAGTTTGGCAGAAAGTGTTTTACATCAATATTGGGAAAAATGGTACCATGTTTTGAAGACAATCAGATTTTTACAAATAATGTGTGGATTTTCCAGGGCAAAATTGTGCATAAAATTGTAGGGAATAAATTGGGAATCCACCATATCTGACTAACCAAAGGCTTTTTGGAGAAGGAGATTCCCATGTCTTTTTGGGGGTAGGGAAGGGGGCTTCCTACTGCAAAATCTTATGAATGTTTCTCGCTTTGAGGAGACTACCCATGCCTTTCATAGGTAATGTACCATTTCTGTATGGAATAACCTAATGTTGCATTTATAATACTGGACTACATCAGCTATTAATGATTAGTTATAAGAAATCAAGACTTGTCATTTAACACTTTTTCAGGATCACAAATCCCCATTCCAGTGTTCCGAGAAATGTCAAAGTCTATCGCCAGAAAGTGGAAATTCCTCGCAAGACAACTCCCCATGGTCGAATACGGACTGTTGGAATCAGAACTGAAGGTGCTGGACGACTGCAATGGGGACGACATGGACAAGGCTCTTGCCGTGCTGACCAAGTGGTGGAGGGAGAACCCTGACCGGTGGGATGTGGAGAAGATGAAGAGGCAACTGGAGTTTGCTCTCAAGGAGTGTCAGCTTGTAAGACTGGCCCGAAATATTAACGAAACATTTAGGGTTCTTTCTATATAGTAATGTTTGAATCAGTAAGTGGCTATAAGTTTGTGTTTTACCGCGTTAATTTCTGTACATTTTCAGTATTTTTAATGTGATGAGTATTATCTGATTTGTGGGTATCTTTGTGTTGTTTGCACCTGAAATATGTTAAGACTAAGTGCTGTTTACTGTGCATTGTTGCATGTTAACAAATATTCAACTGCCACTGTGGCAAACTGTGATGCGTTTCGTTAATGGTTGATTTGTAATATTTTGGTGAAGAAGACCCTTTCCGTATGGTGCCAAAAAGCATAATGACCAAGAGTAGCTGGGTGATCGTAAACCTAAAGGCCCAGTTGAACGCACCTTGACTCTGATAGGATGAGAGGGTTGCTACGACGTCACAGCAACTCCTAGACTTAACTTCCAGTTAACAAAGAAGTTTTCGATCGATAAACTGTAGACAACTTGATTACATTGTGCTATTTTGCCACACTCTACTGATTTGAGTGTTATTGTATGCAGTGCTTTCACCAAGCATGATATGCAATGAGTGTCATTGTATGCAATGACCTGCTGTCACCAAGCATGATATGCAATGAAATGCCATACATAGCAATAAATAAGGGCCTCTGCACTACATTGCACAGTAAATAACAGAAAATATGACAATTACTTAGCATATTATTAAGGCATGGATTAAATTACATTGAGCATTGCGCAAGTACCACACAAGGCTGTACAAAGTTCAGTGGGAAGTGGTGAGTAATAGAGCCACAACTAGTAACATTTGGAGACCACCACTAAGTAATGTTTTATTACTGGATGCTACCACTAAAGTTTAAAAAAGTTCACTTAATTTTTTGTTAGACCAATTATAGGTCAATGCAGTTAAATGTGATCCTTTCCTCCCTATGAGTGATCCCACCACTAATGTAGGTACTAGCATGGAGATCTATACTGTGTAATGCCTCTCATCACATGTTGAAATTGTTATACTGATCTGAAAGGTAGAAAGAGGAAAAACTGTTTGCATCCCCGATTCAAACTCATTGTCAACATGATACCAACCAAGTGTAAGTACTGAAGCTTTTTTAAAGACCAAGGTTATGTAGAAGATAAAACACAATTCAAACAAATCAAATTAAAATATGTAGTCATGTTGTGCAGGGTTGTAATCATTAATACTGGACTCATGTTAAAACATAAATTCACCAATGAATTGGTATTTTTAGATAATATTCACAAATTGTATTCACTTTTTGGACACAATTTATACTTGAGTGGTGGCTTCCAGAATTAAAATCATTCCAAAGTGGTGGGTTCAAATCGAAGGCTGTGGGCTCAACTGCACTTAACCACCCACTATAGCTACAACCCTGTGATTGTGATATCCCAGCATGGAGTGCATTCGAATATGCTAAACATGTACATGGATTGAATGGTACTAGAGTGCTGCAGCATAATGAACTACTCAGTGCAAAATGCCTATCTCTTATTTCATTTAAGGTCTCTTTTAACATTTCTTGCATATTAGCTAGACTTCATTTGATCTGAAGTACGAACATGACATCACAGCTGATTCCAAGAAGTGCAGCTTATTATCTTGTGGCATGATTCTAATGCACTTGCGAATGTACTGGCCCAATCAAAAAATTTAAATAAACAAAATGTCAGTTTTATATAGTGTTTTTCCAATTATTATGCTCAAAGCGCGTACATTTATTCCACAACCACTATAGGATACATCAAAATCAGTTCGCTTCACTTAGGTTTTGCTGCATATCATACAAATACTGATGATTGCGCGTATTCCTACCCAACACTTAGATTGTGGTTATCCCCAGACAGCTACCCATTTTTACACCTGGGCGGAGAGAAGCAAGTGAGGTAAAGTGTCTTGCCCAAGAACCCAACACGTTGACCGCAATAGGACTCAAAGTCACAACCTTCCGATTATTCTACTGGACCACATGTTCCTGAAGGTGAAACCCTCGCATTATAGTGCTTAAATGGGGGCATAGTAGATGCATCTTTCATTGGAATTGATGAAGTACTGTATAGTCCAAAGTCAAGCTGTTACGAATTGTGAAGTGCATCTATGCTAAAACAAAATTAAATGTGACATGATGAGTCTTTGTGTTGCAAGCACATCATACTTAGTACACAAACTGTGCTTAATACTCACACATGTATCTGACTTGTTTTGGTTTTTTCATGAAAATGTGCCTTTTTTAATTCTTTTTTATATTTTGTTTCATGGTTTTGATTATCTGGTATAATATCATTTAAAAATCTTTGAAACATGCTTCTTGTTCACCATTTAATCAACATTGGAACTTAGAAGACCTTATTTTATTAAGAAAAAACCCTATTTCATATAGAAAGTGAGTTGAGCCAAGAAACTGATAATATTGTTGTATTTTATAAAAGACTGGATGATCGTGAACATGCCAAAAGCAAGAACTAGCGTAGTGCTTTATTAACCCTCTGCCTCTATTAACTTTGTAAACTTGTTCAGCTCCAAAGTATTCTTTTGATATCCACTGCCCATATTTAGCCTTTTTATTGCTATAATGCAGGACTTTTTTATCACATCTTTCAAACAGTGTTCCCTTAAAGGCCATGTGGTGTACAATTAGGTCAGCGAGCTGATATAATGTAAAACAATGAAAACAGTAAAATAGAATGGCCTGTTTAATTGCTCTCTTTGCCTTTTCTTTTACTACAGCATGCCTAAATTTGCTCAAGCTTGAAATCCTTGGAGGGAACACTGTTTGCAAGCAATGATATACCACAGTGTGTATACACCTAGCACCAAAAGTCCCAGACCAGGTGCTTTGAGGTTGGCTAATTCAAAAAAGATAATCGGTATGAAAAATCTGAGATATACATAAATGAGCAAATTTCTTCTCCGCAGTTTGATACCTCATTCAACAAAATCAAATGGATACTTATTAAGTTTTGGCGGTGTCAATGACCGCGCATAACAACAGCAAAGTTGCACTAGGTATAGGAAATCATTGATTTGTGTGTGATTACACACTGGGGGTGTGTGTGTAAAGATAGCAAAGACTTTCATTCTTCACAGCTAGTCACACCCTTTGTCCCGCAAATTGCGGTTATCACTCCAGACCCATTCATCCGGATAACTAGGTGGCTCGTTCAGATAGCACAGAGTTATGACAGTAATCACACACAAATTAATGATTTCCTATACCTAGAGCAACTTTGCTGTTGTTATGCGCGATCATTGCAATTGCCATAACTTTAAAAGTATCCCTTCGATTTTGTTGAATGAGGTATCAAACTGCGGTGAAGAAATTTGCTCATTTAATGTATATCTCAGATTTTTGGTACCGATTATCCATTTTGAATTAGCCAACCTCAAAGGACGTGATCTGGGACTTTTGGTGCTAGGTGTATACGAGTAAAGTATCAGTATACATGGATGATGTAATCCTAGACTGATACTGTTTTGTGCATATAATTTAACGATACAGGTCCTTTTTATGCTGCAATTGCCATTATTAATCCATTAGATATTATAAGTTGCAAAAAGTATTCAATTTCTTTTGTTTTTTCCTGAGACAAATATACCTAAATAGATAAGAAGCGAACCAATGGTCTATATTTAACAGCTCAACCATATCAAACCATGTCTGCCAAGGCAATTCATTGATCTGGTCAAGGATGGCGCTATAAAATGTATGCAGTGGACTAAAGACCTTGAAATGGGTAAATTGGTTCCATTTTGTGATACAATTTACGACTTTAATCATACCAAATTTACAATAACAACTGGCTCTTGTCAAAGCTTACATATTTCTTTGGTGTTAATACCTTCAATTTTAATAACTATGACCTGAAATGTGACAATTGTAAATAATTTGATTCATATTTTCTGAACAAAACTTATCTATATCACATTTGTGGTTAAAATTATGTTATCTAAACACAAATCATGAACTTTGATCATCACAAAACATTGTGTTTATATCCAAGAATGTCACTTGTAGGTTTGAATTGCCACACTTCCTCTGAAATATCATAATTTTAGCAATATAAATGCATAATCATTATAGTAATCTATCATGGTAGGTATGCCAGTAACCGTCCGATACTAAAGTGCATTCAGGTTATTTAGAAAATTGAAATACACTTATATGGAAATCACTATTCAAAATAGTGGGCTACTACCCAAATGATGAGGCTGGGCTACAAATTAAACTGAATAATGATAATCGATTTGTCATTAGCTATAACAATGCCACAACAGACCTGTATAGCGGCACATATCAGGTGTGAATAGGCGCTTCTTTCTTTAGGTATACTTGTCTCAGGTTTGTTCACTGCCCAAGTTAACGCATTCCTAATGCATTCCTAATGTATATAAAGTAATGTAGTATTGAGACTGTGTTCCCCATTGAGCTATGGCATGGCTGGATATGGAACATGGCCTGCAATATGAAACCACAAGATGTAAGAATAGAGCTACAATTTCTACCCTAAAGAATTTACCAGTAAAATGGGTTGCAAAATATTGTATGGATTTTTGATAGAAAATGTATCTCTCATCTTTGACCTGTATGAACTCATTGTATTGTAATAAGTGCCATATTAACTCTTTTCAATTAACCAAAGTGTATTTTATTTATATAGTTTCATTTTTTGAATATTTTACTTAAAGTGAAATCTAGTATTGGTAAACCTTAATATCAAAATTTTGCTTGGTAGGAATGTATTATCAAACTCCTTTTTAAAATTATTAATGCATGCTTTTTTAATTGCCTTTAACCATACAGCCTAATTGTAACTCAAAGCCTAATATCTATACCAAAAAGCCTTTAACTATGAAGCAATTAGTTTTGTTACGAGTCTCATTTAAAACATTACAAGGAGACTAAATTGACAGCTCTTACAGTTGATCAATCAAGGACTGTATAAGTCTTTAAGAGATGCCACATATTTTAAAGGGCAGACAGGTTTCTTATGTTCATTTTGATAGGTTATCTATGTGGTAGCCCTACATTGTTTTAAGTACTGCTACCATGATGGTTGCTCTATAGGGCAGACAGGTTTCTTATGTTCATTTTGATAGGTTACCCTATGTGGTAGCCCTACATTGTTTAAGTACTGCTACTGTGATGGTTGCTCTATAGGGAAGACAGGTTTCTTATGTTCATTTTGATAGTTTACCCTATGTGGTAGCCCTACATTGTTTCAGTACTGCTACCATGATGGTTGCTCTATAGGGCAGACATTCTTATGTTCATTTTGATAGGTTACCCTATGTGGTACTGGTAGCCCTACATTGTTTCAGTACTGCTACCGTGATGGTTGCTCTATTTACAGTGCTTTGCCTATTTTGAAGAAGAAAAAAACCTTCTACTTTCATTGTTGTAATATAATTTACCATTTTACCACCCTCTGTAGTTATATCATTTCAGTTGAATGAGTACACCTTTAGATACTATAGGAGGTCTTGTGTATGATTTCCTCAAATTCAGGATAAATCTCAAGTGAAGTCTACTCAAGTCAAGCTAAGAAGGATCATAGTCCGGACGGCACGCTTTATAAAGGGTGGGACTCCAGAAATCAAAAAATCAACAAAAGGGTGGGGGTCAGAATATTTCTGATATAAAGGGTGTAGTTGTATAAAGCGTGGAGGTAAAATAAAAAGGGTGGGGGTTAATTCTATGTGGAGAATAATTTCTCAGCGATCATCAAAATAATCAAAATACCGACCTTGTCCGCTCGCTAGCGCTAGTAATATCATATACATGTATCCGATATCGCGTCCGATATACTTCGAAATTAAAAAGTTGCTATCTTTAAATTGACAGATTGATCAGGGATTGAGTTTGTTGTTATATAGCGCCATCTATTGTGGAAATCGTGACATTTTTTCAAAATGGAAACTCGCCACGAGTTACGACAGTCTGTCACTTTGTCCTTTCTTCCAATTTGTGCCTTTTCAAATTTGAATGCACAAAATGATCAAAATATCCCTTTTCGGTATAAAGGGTGGGGGTTGAACATTCCCAAATAAAAAGGGTGGCTCTGTAAAAAGGGTGGGGCAAAAATAATAAGGGTGGGGGTCTGACCCCTGTCCGGACAGTGAGGATGTAATTATTCTTTCTAAGTTGAGCTATATTAGTAGTAGTACCTATGTTGTCTATTGATTGACCTGTGTCCTACTCCTATTTCATTATCGCGATCTCATTAATTCTTTTAAAGATAAGTCTTAAATAACTTTATGAAATAGAAACATTGATTCTCATGATGATCAAAATTAATTTGAAGCAGTTAGACAGGAGGATATATCTTGCATGTCACCTCAATTTGGACACTGATGATCAACAGTGAGTGATAGAATCATAACTGATAGAATCATAACATTGTTGGGAAACGTCCTGCTCTGATTATAAACTGTAGAGATATAATATATAGATATAGTTCAGTCACTTCCGAATTGGTGAGTCCTCTTACAGTAGCTAATCAATACAGATGTTGGAGCACATGAACGCAACAGGCTTACAACAGGTGCATCGTATGCGTGACATGTGCATATACCAAAATCACTCATGTAGCTTAGATTACTTTTGCGCATAGAGAGATTAAGACCGCATGTTTATCGCCAAATTGGAACTGACTGAACTATTATGTCCATCAAAAAACCCTAGAAGGTATTATATATACAATAATGATAATAATATAAAAATAGTAGAAAATTATGAGACATGATAGAATTGTACAATAAATGATAAATAATTGTAATCATTTTGGAAACTATACTGGTATTATGAATACATATAATGTGGATGTGTATTCTTTACAATATGTTTGGGTTGTTTGGTAGAAACATATTTAATCAGTTAGAACTTTGGTTGTGTACAGTAAGTATTTGATACCATCTTTCTGTTGGAGAAAGTAATTTTGTGTGTAGGGTTGCAAGTATACAATAATCAAATAATGTGGTTGCATTTCCTGTGATTTTAAACCCTACATTTTATCGGTTGATGAATGTAGGAATGTAATATATCATATAATGTATATTTTTTATTTTTCAGTATTCATTTGGTATACTGTAATGACCCCAATCAGAACTTCATGGTTGTAATGTACTTCCAATTGCTATAATTTTGAGCTGCAATACTTCATTTATCAAAAGGTTCGTTCACACTAGACGTTATTTACCGGGCGTTGCGGTACGTTATCGCAATGGAGTTAAAAAGTATTTAACTGCAATTGCGACAGGCTGCGACGCATTGCATTAACGCTGATTGTCTCCTATTTTGCCACATGGCGCTGACTGCCATCGCATGCTGTGACCCGCGATGAATTGCCCTACACTGCTGCGGAAGTAAGGCTGCCGCACCGCATTGCAAGGAAAATATCGCCTAGTGTGAGCAAACCTTAACTATGTGCGGTGACGTCTCAGCGTATTCTAATGATCCAATGATCGTACCTTATCATTGCGTGTGTGATTGTTATGCTCTGGCATAAGTACCCAAGCAATTAAAGACAGATTTAGCACTTACACCTGAATGATGCATCTATCACTCAAACATACTCTGACTTTACTGCACAGAGTCAGATGAATGAAGTCTATAATGCAATCAACAAGAGCAGACACTGTAGAAATTAAACTCAAAGGCGCATCACAAGTATGATAGGTGAAGCACATTTCCATCAATAGACTTTGTACAAAGTGGGATTCATTTTGTGTGTGTGTGGATAGGGCATACAAATCACACCTTTCCCCTACTTCTGAACAAACTAAAATCTTATTCTACAATGTAAAATCAACTTAAAAAGTGCCATTCTAGCATTTGGAAGTATATTTCAACTATGAAGCAGTCTGTCTGATTCTGTTGAACAATCTGATTCTGTACTGTGGCTTAATAATCTTCAATCCTTCTTATTTTTCTCTTTCAACAAACAAGACAAAACATCGGAAAATATATATTTGAGATCTCAACTATACATTAAGTGCTCGATAGGAATAAATCAACTACATCACTAAGTAACAATTGAATGGCAGATGTTATTTATTCTATCCTTAACTTAATGTAATATTGAAGCCTGAAGTACATCTTATCCAATATGATTCTCTTGGTCAGGTATCAGGGTTGTTTTTCTCCGTGTGGCTGGCAAGATCTATCCATGATACCATGCTTGTTGCAATGCATGATGCCGTATGCACATAGGTGTACACTTGTTTTCCTTGTGCGAGTTCATGTGATGCTAGGGCTGTCAGCCTAACTTTGGAAATCTCCCTGGTCAAATCAATTAAAATGAATTGTCAATGTTTTTGTAGATAATGTTTAACTGAATACAGAAAGATGAGTTAGAAAGGGATATACATCTGATCTTTTTCCTGTATCATTTGTAAGTAAATGATAATGGAGAGGATATCTGTTGAAATAAGCTTAATGTTAAAGGGATACTTTCTAAGAACACAGAAGTGTGAAATCACAGTTTTACAGCTGATTTATACACTGGTGTATCCTCAAATCCCCAGCTGTTTTACTTATCTCTTCTCTAGAATGATCAGATGTTTGATATGTATTAGATCCTACAAGCATTTGTAACTTAATTTTGGAAACAATCAACAGTTATCTTATTATAGCATGACATTTGGGGCCACATGGTGTAACCAAACCCTATACAGATACATAAAATCCATTGTAATTTACATGTAGTCTGTTGGGAAATTGTACATTGAGTGTATATATAGCAATACGTATAGTTAGTCAGTACTTTCTAGAAGAAATTTTTGCATAAGTGTACTATAATTTAAAAGTTGTATTAATGGTAGAAAAATATTAAGTGTAGTTGCGCAGGATGAAATGATCTGTAAGGCAAATGTGTGTAGGTATAATCTAGGGTACTATGGGTTGTGGATGAGCTGAACTATCGGTAAATCATTTACCTTTTGCAACGATCAACCTGAATTAAGTATGAGAATAATTACAGAGTCATTTTCCACAGACGATGCGAGCCAACCCATTCCGTGTGCAGACTGGAAAATGAGACATTTTAACCCTAACCCTACCATATACCACAAAATACCACGACTGCGCAAGTGGGTACCACCCGACGTGGAAGTTTTTCAATGAAAAAATGGACCCAGCCCATATACTTGGCGCAGAATACTGCGCCAAGTAGCCTAGACACCCGTGTTGTAGTGGGAAATCGCAAGCCGCTGGAGGTCCATGGTTCAAATCCCGGGGGGATCAGGAGGATATTTTGGTCAATCTTCCACGTTGAAAAAAGAATTCTGAAAAAGTGTGGGGTAGAGTTAGGGTTAATAGAAAAGAACATCACTCTTCACCACAGCCATCAATTTGAAAAGGTTTCAAATATTCATATTAAATCCTAAATAGTTTTCCCAGTATGCTCTAATTGCCAGGAAACAATCTGCGAACTTGGGTCCAAATCATTCTGACTTACCCTGTACAGTTAATTTAGTACTCTGTATGTCATCCTTAATATATAAGAAAAGTATCATTGCAAAACATCTGGGCCCTATTTCATAAAGGTCAACTTAAGATTAATATTAAGTTGGTAAGTTAAGAAGAATTCCTTAGTAAAGTTAAGATAGCCTCTTACCTCTTCTTAAGTTAAGACAGAACTTAGGAAGGATATTCTTCTAAGGTCGTTTTATGAAATAGAAGATAAGAATCTTCTTAACATCAGAAGAGTACAGGATTTAAGAAGAATTTTCAGGATTTAAGAAGAATTAAATTTTCTTAAATCCATCTTAAGAAGATCTTAAAGTTTTGTGAAATAGCGCCCTATCCATAATTTTAAATGTTTTCAAATGTATGTACTCAAAATATACAATATAAATTGAAAATGAAATATTCAAAAGTTCATACATTTTAATTGCAAATATGCTGCACATTGTCTGCAATGTTAGCAAAAGTGTTCATGGCCAAATATAAAAGAGAGAATAGTGGATAACTTGATTTGCAATGAAACTTTTTCATATCAACACTAAGTCAATATTTGTTTAATTATTATACCATTGTCATTAAAAGAGGTGTAGCAATTGCCCAAAGGGGTTGGTATTATTAACTCATACAAATTGTAATTCAAATACTGTTTAAATCAATTGTAACTGTAAATCATTCTTGTAAAACTCTGTGATTTGTATGAACCTGTGATTGAAATATATGCATGCTAGAGAACTACACAGACTGTAACAAAAATTGATATACAATTTGTAAACACTAGAAGCGTAATGCCAAGTAGCTTTCCTTGGGATGCTAATGTAATTGTATAATATTTATTGTTACAGTCTGTAGATAGCCTTGGTGTTCTATATAAACCTGTGAATAGACGCAAGAAAAACTGAATGAACTGATTCAAGTATCCAAATTGTAAACAAATAGATTCTCTTTAAACATGAGTGATTAACGGCGGTCTAGCAGGAAGGTGATAGAAATCCCTGTTTTGTGGCATTTCATTTTTTATTAAGTAAAATTGGTTGGGCAGACTTTTTGGAACAAAAGAATATCAGACTTTTTGCACATAAACGGAAGGCTATCTTAAATTGGTCTGAAAACGGGGGAAGTATCTGTAGGCAAACATGGGCGTCATGGTCTGATAAAGAACACATGAAACAAGTGCTTGTTTTTAACAGAAGGGGGATGTAATTTTGTATGCAAGCGGCTCCCTGTGCTAATAAGGCTTTTTTAGGTGCACTTTTTGCTGAAATGTGTGAAGTGAATATCTTGATTGTCGATGTTAAATGAAAAGTAGATGTACAACCAAAGTGTTGTATTATGAGGTTTGCTTGATAACCAAATGAAATTCACAAACGAGTTCATTTTTTTTAACAATAAATACACTATGGTATTTCAAAACCCTCACATTTTGGAGGAAATAATTGTTTGAAAATCATTGTTGAAAATTGTGTACAACAAAAATCTCAAATTCACAAAGAGTGGATCGTTCAGGCTCATATAACAGGTTTTTTTCTTTGGCACCTAATTGATAAATGTTCTCTTGTATTGTATACATGATTGAAAGGTCTGTCTTGTGTATTATGATGATCAAATTTAGGTGTATGTATTATATCTCTTTGTCACCAATCACATATTCAATGATCGCACCACAATACCCAGCATTCAGAAGTTTGTCAAAGGTTGCAAGAAACCATTTAGATTCTTGCAAAATGTGTATTGTCTATTGAAATCGAGCGTTATATAGACTATCTTCAAGAATCTTCTTGGATTCTTGCATCTACTTGGATTCTCACAAATCCATTCGCGAGATCTTTGCATGAATGGATTCTTGGATTCTCGCCAAATTTGTGACCCTTCATACACCTTACTCTGATGTGATGATGTTTGCAAAAGAAAGATGTTGGTCCTGCTGTGGAAATAAGATGAGTATGTCCAGACAATACGCTAAGTAGAAAGTCTGTACATGAGGGGGACTATGGCTGAAGTTTAAAATAATACTCCAACTCTGTGATATTTCCAGGCAATTTAAGTTGAAAACCAAGTATATGCATACATGATTTAAAGCAGTGCAAAGAAAGAAAAAATTGAAAATTGTTATTCACATAAAGTAAAAACCACTGCATGATCAATGCACTGCTTGGATGAGCATGTGGTTTATTCGAGCTCCACCCACACACTGAACCACTGTGTAAAAGTATGTGTTAAAGGAATGGAGACTTTTACTTACTTTACTTTCGTCGACCTCGGTCGGAAGCCATGATGAATTTTCGCCAGTTCACCCTGTCCTGCATTAGATTGCGTAGCTCTTGCTGGTTGATGCCAGCATCTTTACTATATGCAGCGTGGGGTATGTCAACCTTGGTCTCCCTTGAGTACGTTGGCCTTGAGTTGGGGTCCAGAAGACTAGTTGAGACACTGGTTCATTCAGCCTTCTTACACAGTGGGCAGCAAAATTGAGGCATCGACCCCTAACAATTTCTGATATTTTTGGTAGCCCTGCATAGATTTCCTCTCTTGTGGGATGGTCCTTCCAGTTGAGGTTTAATAACCTCTTTTTTGGTGACTTTTACTGTATATTAACTTTCTTGCTTTACACATATACATATTTTTCTTCAAACCATGTGTTGATTTATATTTTGTTGTAGGGTTTTATTTCTTATGCAGCTGATAATTGGTAGTAAGTTTAAGAGCAGCTGGGTTTTTGTATCATATGTGTGAGTGGTTACCTGTCTATAGTAAATCAGATCAGAGTCAGGAATGAAAAAAACCGTATGTTTTTGAAGAGAAAAGGAAGTTTATCTCACAGCAGTAATTTTAAATTTACTTAAGAATAGTTGAGCGTTACCAGAGAATATTCTTCAAAAATATATGAAATCTTTAATAATTTCATTATCACTGACTTTGACCTGGTTTATTGCAGATTGGGGAGATGATCAACCATGTCACTCATCATTAATGGTGGAAATATTTGGTAACTGGATGTTGTTGCCAAAATTTCATCAAGACATCACACTCATTTTTCCAGAGTTGCAGCGATTCACAAAATCTGCAATATTTTTATGCTGTGTTTCTAATTTTAATCCAAGCTCACTAAAATTGAATGAAATATTTGGTGTAGCGTAGAAAGTAGTAAGCTGCAGCAAATAAGCTCAAAAATGATCCAAATTAATTGGCATCTAAGGTGATGTGTGGTCAACACTGAAATGACAATTTACTCTATCACATGTGCCTCATCTTCACACAAACTTCCTCTGGACAGTAACATCTCTACGGCCACTACATCTACACACGCATATGTATTTCCCATCTTTCTTCGTGTGTATGTATATACATGCCATACGTGCGCATACTTTTATATACTGCAATCGGTGAATCATGCAGTGATCAAGTTAATCTTGTGGAAGTCAAAACATTATAAACCCCTCAAAAAAGTTCAGACATCTTTCGTATACATTTCGTTATACATGTATGTTTATAGTGTGTTGTACATCAATGTAAAGCTGATGTGTTCATCTTTACAATGATACCAAATCTGTAACAATCACTTGTTTCAGTGCCACTTGCTTGAGAATATGAGGTCTCAATCTGAATGTGCCAAAATCATCATTATTTTGTGCTCACAAGTCAATAGAGCATCACTCTACACTGTAGTTGTTAATGTAACACTTCATTGGACAGACGACTGTGTTGTTCTTTTGAGCACGAAATAGTGGTGAATTTGGCACATTTTGAATGAGACATCCCCACATTCTCAAGCAGGTTGATAAGCACCAAAACAAGTGATTTCTATGAATGACGTATCACTGGAAAAGAGGAACACAACCGTTTTCATTGATATGCAACAATATGAATATCATGAAATATCACAAAAATCTGCCATTGAAAGAAATGTCCATTTTTGAGGAGCTTATATAGTAATGGCATTTCCACGGTGTAAGAAACACCTCACCATTGGCTGGGTAGATACATGTACATAGACAGACAGTACAAGCACACACACCATGATAATCCCAATTCTTTACCGTTTTAGGGGTGGACACAGCAATATGATATACTATTTTTCCCCTGTTAATTACCATATCTGATTATGATAATTTAGTTGATCACAATGTCAAAGAGTCATATGCCAGTTTGCCTTGTATACACTTTGAAACACTCATTCTGATTGGCTAGTTTGATTTATGTACAGTAGATGTCTTCATAAACTGTACACGTGCCTTTACTTAGTTTTGTTTATTAAAAGTAGCTGTTCGACAAAATTATGTGTTTGGTATATCATTTTTGTTTTGTTTGTTATTAGTCTTAATAAAGGTAGGTGTTCCAATTTCTGGCCGGATTTTCAACTTTATGTTTTCTATTCTACATGAAGGGTCATCCTTAAAATAGTCATATTTCAAGGTTTGAGTTGCACAACTCCAATGATTCTTATTTTAAAAGCACAAGGTGACATGAAATTTGCCCATTGAGTAGTACACAAACTATCTGGGTGGTTTAACCACCTTTGGCGGTAATTCACTGCATTTAGGCGTATAACGTCTAAATGAAACGTATCTTGCGCATAAGATTTTACAGAAATAATGAGAAAATTTGGGGTTTCTTTGGATATCAAAATATGTTGATGCGAAGAGAAAAAATCTTACGTGGTCAGAACATACTATTAAGTGAAGGCAACATTGCACTTTTGGTGAAAAAAAAGAGAAACATAGCTAAATTAATGATACCAATTTCATGAAATTCATTGGGGAGCCAGCCTTTGACCAGTCATGTTGCTTTTCACCACGTTTGATAAATTTCTGTGATACTCTAGGCCATCAAAGAATTGACACATTTCTGTGATGCTCGAGGGTATCAAAGAAAGAAAGGTTTGTCTTATTTCCCTTAGGACCAGTAGGCTAAGTACTACATGTTCCGTGTAACTTGGATTGACACACAAAAAATAAACACAAGATCCAACTTCTGACATTTTATGTTCTTCTTTAATGTGCACCATGTAACAAATATAAAAAGAAAACAAAATGACACGTTAACTTAATGACTCGTACAAAATAAATAAAAATAATTCGAAGGTAACATTTGAGAGATAATCTTAGTTGGCTATTAATAAGCCTAAGCGTAGTAGAAAGTGGGTTCTACTTCTTTCCAAGGGCCCTACTGGGAAAATATCGCCACAAGCCTCGAAAATGTAATATGGCAACTTCATATATACATAAGCATTCCAGGCACTGTGTAAGTAGATATCCAATACTTAAAAAGCATTACAATTGAACCCATCTGATGGTGTACAATTTGGTTCAATTGTAGTGCTTTAAACAAATCATCACATCACACCCACACAGGGCAACTCCTCAATGCAACATACTGTAAATGTGGAAATGTTTGTGCTACTTATTGATCGACGCTCGAACCAGGTAACACAACAATAAGATTTCTTTTGAGTATAGGCCTATGCGATGAAGCTACAAAACCCAAATTTAAAAAAACCCATGCTAAACAGTTGAAAATCTGCAAAGCGCAAAAACAATTAATCACACACAAATTACCACTTTTATAGTATAGGGTTTTGTGACTTGGTATAGTGCAAGAGTTACATCAGAATCAGACTGAATAGTCACCATTTTTTTCTATAAATCTTTCAATTTAGCTTTTTAATAGGTGCTGTGTGAACATGATGGAGACTGAATAGATTTGATGGACAGTGGCTCAATATACGAGCTAACCAATGTTGTGCGAGGGTTGCCTGTCTGGAGACAAATGTAGTTAATACCATTGGTAAATCAGGGTAAATCATCTCTACAATATATAGTTTCAACTATAGTTTCAACTAACTAAAACATTGTCTCAAGGTTTTGATTTATCCCCTACTATTTTTGTTTAAATAATACATACAGGTATTAGTAATATACTAGTATACAAGATTGTGAAAAATAAATCCCAATTTCATACTACAGTATAATATAGTATGATTACAAATTGAACGAACACAACGCACGCAGCACAAAGATGTTCGCGTCTGAAATTGTGGTTGTGCGCTCTTCACACAACATACACAAAACGCTGCTTGAATGTGTTCATTCAATTATAAATCCGACTATATCTACAATAATTCGGAGATGGTGTGACTATGTGCAATGCTTGTGTTTCATTATAAGTACCCTCATCTGTTTGACCACCATTCATATTTCCCATTCTTTTTAAATGTAAAACCTTTTTCGAAGCATGTTATTAACATGGTTCGAAAAAGGTATCTAAATTATTCCTAATATCATGATCGAACCCAATATCAGTGTACATGCTTCTATAATTAAGAGAGGGTCTGACCTTTTAATCCCAACACTCAATGAACATTTCTACCTATGAGTACAATTATTAAACCCATTGAAAACTAACATAATTCGATAGGTGTTATAATCATTATAAAATGGATAGTAAAACAGTTGTGTCTGTTGACTCACCACCACAACACTCAATATATAGACTATTACTTTCCCAGAAACATGGAACTATGTAATAGAGGTTAATCCTTGACTGCTCTATATCACTTATCTGGTTTGAACTCTGTTTATCTGAGACGACCGTTAGCTCAGTGGTTAGAGCGTTTGATTGATGTACGAAAGGTCACAGGTCGAGTCCCGCAACAACTCATGTTCTTTGTATTTTAAGTTGGGATATGGGTCCAGACTTGTTATGTAACTTTGAAATAGAAAGTTTTAAACTTGTCTGATGGCAAACACGTTTGAACACTGTGCCTTTACTTTGGCATAATGACAGATGGATGACAAGGCTACATATGTGAAATAGATTATGTTAACCCCCACCCACCAAGGGTTCCGGCCTTGATTCTAATAAACAAATTAATTTGTCTGGGTAGGGGATAAGGGGGGAAAATGACTCCGATTTTAAAACCTAAAAAAGGTGAACAAAATACAATCACATTTGGTGGCTACAAACAATTAAATAACAATGATTTCAACATTTTAAGTGGATGCATGCATAAGTGCACATAAATACAGACTAAATTTATGTAACATTGCTATTTTGATCTTGAGACATTGCATACATTTGTATGACATCTACATAATATAAGGCACACTTAATTCACACAGATGAAGGATACATTGTCACAGTTATTTTTCATTTACATAAACGTTTACAAATGTGTTACACCCCCACTCGTTGCTATACTCGATATGTGATAAAATTACATTTCAATTATTCTTCAATTTTATTTACAATGATGTCAACGTTGTATTAAATTTTACTTTCATAATCTATTAAAATTCAATATGATTAGAGTTGATTTTATAGTGCTAGCCCATTCTTATACAACCATGGTTTATAAATAATAACAAAAATATCTGTGATTTACGAACAAAAATGGTGATTCTCTTTAACGATCTTAAAACATATTACTACAAAATGATATCTAAATTGTATTGAAATTTAATATTTGTATACATTTAATTATTTTGGGCAATGATGAAAGTCAATTAATTCTTTAATGTTATGAAGGAGTTAATTATTGACTTTTTCAAACCTGGGCCCTATTTCATAAAACTATAAGATCTTCTTATGTTGGATTTAAGAAGAATTAATTCTTCTTAAATCCGGAAAATTCTTAAATCCTGAACTCTTCTTAAATTAAGATGATTCTTATCTTCTATTTCATAAAACAAAAGTTGTTCCTTCTTAACTTAAGAAGAGGTCAGAGGCTATCTTTTAACTTTACTAAAGGATTCTTCTCTAAGTTCTAAGGTATATTCTTGTTATCCCAAGAAGAGTTTTTATTCTTAACTTCAGAAGAATCTAATATGAACTCTTCTTAACTTACAAACTTAAGATTAATCTTAAGTTGACCTTTATGAAATGGGGCCCAGGTCTATTATGGTGGACCGTTGGATGACCACTAACAGCGTTCTGGGATTTACGTTTAGTAGTTACAAACAAGGGCACATACAGCAATCACTATGTTGCCCATTTTAGTGATTGATCATCAGAACAGGGTAATTTAATCTATAGAAATAGTGAAATCTGTATGAATGAAAAGCCATCATCTCTAGAAGGAAAACACAGATAATATTTTGATACTCATATCACATATCCAAGCAATAATAGCTATAATCAAAACAAATATTTGTCAATCATTTCAAACCATTCCTTCGCATAATATGCGACTTCAAAATAAACATGCACAGCGTTGTGCGCATGTTGTTTTGGAATGCAGTGCATTGCAATATCGTGTTCAACATTTGGATTCGGATAGGCGCTCGGATCGACAATTATTTGTTTTGATTTATGGTTATAGTAAAATTCAAAGCGAAGCATACACACTCTGTCATTTGTAACAAGTTCTGTCCCTTCAATACACTTTTATTGCAGGGAATTCAAAACTCTTAGACAGTGCATCTGTTTTACATTTTGGTATTCACTTTACAGACAATAACAATATTTATTTGTCTTATAAACAAGCCGATTCGGTTAGGCAATATTTAAGATTTGTATGTTGATATGTGCCACAGATCACAGTATTCAGAACAAAAATCAAGGAATGTAACTTTAGACTGTCAAATAACATTGAAATGGGAATCCTCCATTGATATTTTCTCACACTAATTGTTAACACTTTCCACGCGGCTATTATTTCTTCCATACACAAAACAGATTTTTCAGAAACCTTTCACAATTTTCAAAGTCTATCTCAATGATTACTGACTCAATACTAGTCATGTTTGTACTTATTTCAATGCATTTCTTATGGTGAATCCAAAATGGTAATGAAATTCAATAATTTTGACATTTTTAAAATATTTTGTGAAATTTTGGAATGTCGTCTGCAGCTGCCTGCCGCGTGGAAAGTGTTAACTGTTAAAATAAATGGATGTTTTGTTAGTGAAACCTTTAACAACATCTTTGATGCAATAAAAATGTGGCTGTACCTTACCAATAACATGAACGATCTTAATGATCTATTAATAGAATGGAATGCTGCGTGTTGCAGGTGTCTTAAGTATCAATCCGATGACCCTGGCAATTAAATGTGCATTTATTGCAATGATTTAGTGATCAGTTTGGACGATAAATAGTAGCCTAATTACACTGTTAACTCAAAGTGTCTATAATTGGACAAAATGTCTAAATATTACAGGAACTGTATCAATTGAGATTTAGCATTTTTTGTACTAATACAAGACTGCATTATAGACACAATTATTAACACAGTATTGGACTGTTAGTGTCCATATCCAATAACATCAAGATACTGTTTGTACATGGTTCATCACAGACTCTTTGATTGCATTTAATTTCATCGGTGTTCATGAGTGCACTGTATTTTCTTCATGATACATAAAATCATTATATTGAACCTGCCAAAAACCTAAGCATTCAATTAAAACAAACAAATCAATATGAAACAGTAACTTATAGTTGCATGTAAATAAGGCATGCTGTATACCTTATAAGTTCACTTTTGGCTATCAAATTTAGATAATAACAGATAATAATATGCATGATTTAGTCACTTTTATATCATCATAAAAGTCATGTATCATAATAGCCTGTTTAAAACACTCATTATTTCCATTATATTACAGTATGGCTATGTTAAAAGAGTTTCAAGTGTTTGACTAAAATGCCATTACAAACTTTGGTTATCTAATGAAATTAGGCTTTAATATAATAATGTGTATCAGGCTAACTAACTATGTTTGGGTAAAACCCAATCTTTTCAATCTTGTCTATCCACAGGTATAATTCTGTCACATATTGGGAGAATCCAAATGCTTTGCAGACCAGTTCTCTCATCATACAACTTGGTATAATCCATTTAGATTCTCACAATATTTTCAAAAGAACCTTCACAAGAAAAGAAAATATTGTAAGATTCTTGCTGAAAATCTTAGCTTGCAGACTTTCTATCCTTACACTGGCCAGTGTTGTAATATCGCCAACCTGGTATGTCATAATACTACACAATTTCTCTAAGAGTCCTTCTTGGATTCTTCTGATGACTCTACTTCTACTTGTTTCTGTGAAAGGGGAGAATAATAATAATAAACTGTTTTTAGTATGGATACTTTCACTAGGAGAAGCAAAACGGCGTCTCTTTCCTACTTTTGGCGTCAACTGGCATCAATCCAGCATCAGCAATCATTGCTGATGCCAAATCTGCATCACTGATGCCGATTGATGTCGTTTTATGCCATTTGACTCCAAAAGTAGGCGCCGATTTGGCATCATCGACGCTGATTTGGCATCGCTAAGGCTGATTTTGGCATGGTTGACGCAGATTTTAGCATCGCTGACACCAATTTGGCATCGCCAATGCTGATTTGGCTTCGGCAACGCCGATTTGGCATCACCAACGCAGATAATTTGGCATCACTGATGCCTTTTGATGCCATTTGATGCCAAATCGGCGTCTGAGATGCCATATGACACCAAAAGTAGGAAAGAGACGCTGTTTTGCTTCTCCTAGTATTTGTTGTGAATTCATCAACTCAATGTATATTCACCAAGGGCTATTCTGGAAATCATGTTATACCCCTATAGAATATAAGGTGATCCCACAATAAAATCATCAGTTTTTATCATTGGAATTCAAGATTCAGTTTCAGACATGGGAATCCAAAAATAAAATCATCAGCTTTTATCATGGGAATTCAGAAAATAAAGTCAGAAATGGTAGTGCATAGAAAAAAGCACTCCCTCTATACTTGTGATGCCTAATTAGTTCAGAAGAGGTCTATTGCACGGCAAAGGGGTAATACCGCATTGTAAAAAGTACTACTGCTCACAAACAACAAAAATGCTGGATAAGTAGGCCTCAAGGAATTGATTAGTGCAACTAATTAATGTCATGTGACATAGTTTCAATGAATCAAGAAGACGAAAATCTGAGAATGAGTGAAATATTGTCTTAAGACTCCATGTTATCTCCTCCCATTTCAATATCCACGTCTTCCTCCTCCCATACAATTTCTATTGCTCATCTTACCTGTAGTTTGCTATGCTCTTCTAGTAGCCGGTCGTACTCTGTGTTCACACCCTCTGCCTGCTTTTGAAATGCCACTAGGTCTGTCTTGGCTTTACGTAATTCTAAAAAAGTATACACAAATATACATCTTATAAAACCAAATTTCACTCTTTTTACAGCAATCTTAATTATTGCACATCAACAAACAATCAATGACAAGTATAAACTATGGTCCAATATCAACATCATTCTTTTATTGTTTTGTATTTTAAGAAAAGGAGAGTTATCTGGATGTTATTTCTTGAAACAAGCAATTCAATCCTAATAGATTCTATAAGTTCCCAAGATTGCATCTACACTAATTGTGCACACTCATCTACTTTAAAAACAAGAAAAGCCTTCGCTCATATCAAATTTGATCGAAAAGAATTACAGTTGATGCTCACTCAAGTCATTGAAGAAAAAAAAGACAGACCGACAATCGCAATAAAACCAGAACAGTAGCACATGATGAAATATGAGACAACAAATGTTGAAAATGTACTTTCATCTGGGAAATGTGTTTGTGTTTAAAGGAGATGTCCAGCAAGCACAACATTGTGCATTACATGTTAGAAAAATAATTTTCAAGTCCAAATTGCGTAATTATATAGAACAAAACATCACAATTGTGACAAAAACAAATAAAAACTGCCATCTCTCAACACACAATTTTTTTAATTTGCGGCCATCGAATGTCCCAGTGGCGATGAAGTCATAGTTATACAATGCACTTGCATATGTAGTATGCAAGTGGACTACACACTGTTGTTTTTCGACAACAAAATCGACAAAAGACCACACACACCGAAGATGGTCAGGTGGTGTAATTGAACTGGAGGGGAACTGTGTAGGAAGTGTGTATCTCAAATCAAGGAGCACTTCCTTGTCAATGAAACCAATAAACAAAGGTTCATTGCCATATTGAGTGGAAGACTTCAATGAAGTGGTATTATTTGCTTCCACACACAAGAAGATCCCAAAACATATGACTTTTATTTAGGTCAGGAAGGAAAACAAACAAACCAAGACGCTTAGAGTATGTGGAACATCCAGTGAGTCATGAATACACAGTTTCCCTATACTTTATCTCACGTCTCATTGGATTTTTTACCTAAGAAAAATGTAAAACGCAAACAAACATAATGACATAATTACAAAAAAAACCACCCAAAATACAAGCAAACAAACAACCCCAACAAACAAACATACACCCCTAACACATTTGAACATTGTTACTGATTAATTTCTATAAAAATTATGTTAAGCAACTACAATATGCACGGAAATATAGCCAAAATGGTAAGTTTTGGAACAAGCAAATTAGCCATTTTTCCTCATTATCAATTTTTGATATATTGTTTGAAATGTGTTCTAGAAGAAGTTACAACAAAAACCATTTCTATTGCAATTTTGTCACAGTCAAATCTTACATTTCCTAGGCTAAACATTGGGTTTTGAAAGTGTGGCTACATTGAATGAATTGTATAGGGTGCATTTTCTTGAAATGGGATTTACGATACTTACGTTCTTTGGTTTCAGTCAGATCCTCTGTAATTGACTTCAGTTCTTCTACATTTTTGGTTGGAACCGCATCTACTGAGCTCCCATCACCCTGTTTTAAAATTAAAGAACTTGTTAACGATCACACGACATATATATATATAAAATTATTCGTTTTTTGAAGTGGTGATGGTTGTTTGGGTGGTTCTTTTAGTGTGTTCAATAACAGTTTCAGTTTAGTAGTGACATGGTAATATGTTACTGACAAGATAATACATTATAAAGTTTGCTAATTTTGTTATCCAGTTCAACTTGTTTGCTAAACATTTAGCTAAATTAACACCATATCCCAAGCCCTGTTTTACAGAGTGAGTACCCCCTGTCTCCAACCCACCCAAGCAAGGAGAAAAATAGGGACAGCGGTCCCAAATAGGTCGTCCGTTTATATGGGTAGATTAAAAACAAGGTGGCTCTCAAACCACAGGCATCAGGCAACTAGAAAGAAAGAGGACATAGTATAGCCTCCCTGTTAAAGACATAATAAGTAAACATTATAATGTAAATAAATAAACATCCTGGAGTTTGGTTACAATTGTACTTCACCTGTTTAAATGTAATCAATTTTACATATGCAGCCAATTTTACACCTCAGATGACCTTTGACCTTGGTATGTGACCTTTGACCTCATTAACATATGAAGGTTTTCATGTTGCATCTATGACCCGAGTTTGGTTGCAATTGATCATTGTAAAAGAAATGGACAAATGTAATCAATTTTACATATGCAGCCACTTTTACATCTTGACCTCAGATGATCTTTGACCTTGGTATGTGACCTTTGACCTCATTAATGTATGAAGGTTTCCATGATGCATCTATGACCGAAGTTTGGTTGTAATTGGTCATTGTATGGAAAAGAAATGGACAAATGTAATCAAATTTACATATGCAGCCACTTTTACATCTTGACCTCAGATGACCTTTGACCTTGGTATGTGACCTTTAATCTCATTAACATATGAAGGTTTCCATATTGCATCTATGGCCCGAGTTTGGTTGCAATTGGTCATTGTATGGAAAAGAAATGGACAAATATAATCAATTTTACATATGCAGCCGCTTTTACATCTTGACCTCAGATGACCTTTGACCTTGGTATGTGACCTTTGACCTCATTAACATATGAAGGTGTCCATGTTGCATCTATGACCGAAGTTTGATTGCAATTGGTCATTTTATGGAAAAGATATGGACAAAACAAAAAGTGTATACCAAATTGTTGACAGACAGACAACACAGACAGACAACACAGACGGACTGACGAAGGATACTGCCATAAGGTCTCTTCCTACGGACGACCTAAAAAGGGTTTCAGTCTATATAAAGTGACTACCACCCATCTTATTAAGCACACTGTATTAATTTATTAGCCCTAACTCCCCAGGCATGTTTTTGTGAATAAAACCATCAGGGAGACAAACAGGTCAAAAATAAATTTGGGTGGGGGAGGGGGAATTAGGCCTCGCCAGAGCCGGGGATCGAACCCGGGCCGCCCACATAAGATTCAGGCACATAACTGATTGCACCACGGAGCCAGCTGTAAACAATTTTAAAAATCAGACCATTTGATAGCCTGCCTGATCACGCCATGAAGCACGAGGTAAAAATACCTCGCAGTGTTGTGATTTGTAGTGCCCACGAGGGTTAGGGTTAGCAGAACATGAAAAAATATGTTCTTAACTCTAGCCCTATCTCCCTGTGCATGTTTTGGGGAAACCCAGGCCACCCACATGGGATTCAGGCACATAACTGATTGTACCACAGAGCCAGCTGTAAAATCTTAAGATTTTCCAGACCATTTAATAGCCCGCCTGATGGCGCCACGAGATACACCTTGGGGAGCGTGATGTTAACAATACACTGACCTTCTTCTTAAGTTCATCAATTTCCTTCATAAATTGCTTGGCCGTCTCCGATGCATTCTTGGCTTGTTTGATGGATGCTTCGTTGGAGGCAATCAAAGTGGCTCCAGTTGAGATCAGCATACACACACGTCGTAGCACCCTGGATGGATCACACATATAACAAAAGGGCATTACACGAGTGACCCGCCTTCAAGTTTGTTTTCTTCCCTTGAGGGTGAGGTACAATCTATGCTTTTTGCAATAGTTATACATACTGAACCACTTGAGCAATAAAAACTTGTACCCCAATTTTGCACAAGAAATTTTACACTGATATTTTTGGTGAAAATGGTGAAGCAATACAGGACATCTTTTAGGTCAGTTGTATGTATGAGTAGCACAATTTGCAAGGTAGCAGAAAGCATCAGGCTCACCCTACAATCATAATACAGGGTGTATCATAAAAACACAACACTTTTTGTTTTGAATTATTCCCGCAGTAAAAATCACCTATCAACCTAACATGTAGGTTTATGTTAGAGCACTGTCCAAGATATCTCATAGTCAAATCTGAACAGTATTGGTCAAATATTGACCAAGAAATCAATAATTTGATTTAAAACATGACTTCAAAATCCTCTTTACATCATTCTGTAATCAAGCAGAATTGTCCTTGAGCATGTTACTCAAAGAATATGTTACATTGCACATGCTAGGTCATGCTATGCACACAGGTCGAGCACTAAGAAACTTTGGTCTTGGTCACTGTGTGATCTGGGGTTATTTTAAAATGTTCATGCAGCGTTTTATCGCACTTACAGGTGCCTGTGTGTCTCCTTTTGATGGCGCACATCTGAAGCGATGCTGAATTATTGAAATCCTGGTGCAGTCTAACTTAAACGCAAAACACATAGCACAACGCAGCACAGTTTCATTGCATTTTTAACTGAGTGTGATATGTCACAATAACAAATCGCGTCCGATTTTGGATTTGGAAGCCAGTGCAACTTCTAGAGTTTAGTATTCTTTTGCTATGCATTTTGAAACAAGATCCCCATCGCGAGTGTTGAGTTCATTCAATGTTACTGTCACTTATAGACAGACAGACAAACAAGACAATTCTTTCCTTCTCAGGACATCTTTTTCATTTGTATCATTGGATTATGTGCCTAAGTATGAAATGATTCATTTGTTACACAGAACATTGATAATGCTGTGTGTTACATATGATTCACTCTTTTATAACACAACATCCTCTTGATCAAGAGGCAGTAGGTGGGTGTGTTTTTCTTCAGAATTATGAAAATATGATTTTGAGTATTCCCAGAAAAAGCCTTGGCGATGCAGTTCTTTAGTTCTTGCAGATTTTGTTGGTGGTCTCCTGGTACACTTGCAAAGTTTAACTCTTGAACATACTAATTTTGGGTTTTTGCTGGATGGTGGGTCTAGTGTGGGAGTTGGACATTCTGTAATGTGTCCAAGATCATCAACTTTGCAGTAGGCCTATTACAGAATGATGTAAATTAGATTTTCAAGTGTGTCATAAAATCATCGATTTTGGGTATGTTTTTGGCCGATATTGCTCAAATTTGACTTCCAGATATTCAAGACATTGGGCTAACATAAAGTTTAATAATAATAATAATAATAAAACCATACTTATTGAGCGCATAACACAATTTAGACGATTAATTGATTTTCTCTATATCATTTAAAGAAGAAAAAATATTGTGTTTTTTATGATACACCCTGTATATGTTCACAAAAAGATAATTTAGCCCCTTTTTTACACTTGACTGAGAAAAACTACCAAAAAGATTTATTAGTCCATCTGGTAAAAAACCCAATGTATGTATGGCCCGGTTGAAGTATAGATTTCCACATCACTTTTCTTGGTTTTATGGCAATATTAACCCTTTTCATGTCAAGCCAACAATCAATTTTTGAACAATTTATCATTCAGTATTAGAGTAAATAACAGTTGCTATTTGGTTCGAGCATCGATATGGAACCACATCTGTGTGAATACAATACCCGATAATCAATCAATTTCTTCATGTTTATCAAACGGCTGAATAATACTCCATTTAGTGATGATAAATGTTCCATAGATTGATTGTTTCCGCTCAGTGTGAAAAGACTAAATATTGCTGTAATGGACTGCTGTGGTATTTTGGTAATCAAACAAGGTGGTCTTTTGCTCAATTTTCCAGATCAAATGTTAACCAATTTTAGAAACAGGAAGAACATAGATGGCTGACTTATATGTGGTGGGGACATGTTGTCAATATTTTCCATTATGTATTGTCACTGTCAACAGGTCTCTATATAACTCATTTCTAGGTAGACTTGGTACACTGGAAAATAAGTTCTGACATTTGAAGTTTCCTGTAATACAATTATCGTATATATTGCTCAATTTTAAAAGTCTGAAAAAACCCCCACCCAAACATCTTTTAAAAATAGCTATATTCTTACCATCCAGCGCTTACCGGTCATCAACAACTCATCTATTATCTAATCAGGTATCAATTATAAAGTTTAAATCCACATGACCATAAACACGGAGAAACCGTATCTAAGTTATAAAAGTTACTAAAAAGTGAGTCAACAAAATGTAATAATGGCAAGAAGCATTGTGTGTTCGAAACCAAGTTGAATTTTGGAAAATGTAAACATTGTAATAACATATTTGTAAGTAACATTGTGTAGATTGTAATTGCCATTGGTCCTTGGTGAATCTTTTTAGTGCGGTGCCCATTTCATGTGTTTGTCTACAAGTAGAGTCTGAATTCAGGGATTTTCAGCAACTGCTACACTAAGTTTGTTTTGCATAGCAAGCCCAAAATTGTGCATCACAGTTTTTTGCTATTACAAAATATGCTTTAATGTAAAGCAGTTTTTTGCTTTTTCCTTTTTCATCGGGTGCCGGAAATAACGTGATTTTAAAAGTAAATAAGCTTACTTTTAGTCTGATTTTCTTCCCTGCATGACAACATTAATTCTGCAAGTTATTCCTGGCAGAGAAGTTTCATAATTTTGATTCTATTCCAATTAATTTTAGGCATGAGTTGTCCCGTGTAATTTCTCTTACGTGACACGAGTCATTCTATACGGGGGTGTAACGTGTACTCGTATTGTTTATCCATCATCATCATCAAGTTACTGATTTAAACAGCAGCTGGTTTTTTCTAGGGATTTTCCCTAGCCATTCATAAAACATGTGCGACGTAAATAAAAAAAGAAGTGATGTCCATATGCGCAATAGCTATTCAGGGGTAGCAATTATTGATCCCCTCAAAGGAAATTACGACGACGTTTCTAGAAGGCCGAAACTATATACAAGACTGTCGTGTAGCATAATTGCGTAGACTATAAACATGACAGCCGTTAATTAACGCATGTGCAGATGCAAATTTAGTTTAAAAGACTGTCGTGTAGCAAAATTGCACAGACTATGTACACGACGGGCGTCAACCTGACGCATGCGCATTACAAATACACGACAACAGAGAGTCATGCAGCGATATCGGCATATCAAAGCTCAAGTCGTGTCATGTTGTGGGTCAGATTAGGCCCATGCACAAATATTAGAACATGTTTAGTGTCAGGACTTTTTCACAAAATAAAAGGAGGAGGCCTATTAAATAATTTGAGTATAAATCATCCTCATATTTTATAGCGATATTAATTTTTTTGCGAACCTTGAGGAGGACGCCTCTTTAAATCTGTTTTTTATATTGTGATTCTAAGGGGTTGGTCACCACAGACCTTGTTTAAAATGCTTAAAAGAAAGAAGTAGGGGCGGTTATTTTCTTTGAGGGGGTCCCAAATGTCATTTATCGTCCTCATTTCTACCAAAACGAAAACGATTTTATAATTGTACGAGCCCCTCCCAATGTTGATTATTATTATGAAAATCCCTCCGACCTCCCCCTCCCTTATAACACAAACAAGGCTTTAAATAAGGCCTATCTAGTAAGGTTATTGGGAGATTTGAGGCGCAATTACTCAATTTTACATCGCATTATGCGATGTGCTACAATCGAATTCAGACCCTGTTCACAAGTCACACACATTTACTTTTTTTCATACAAAGTAAATAACAAATATGTTATTCTTACAAGGTTGAAACAAGTACCAAATTTTAACTTAGTTTTGAAAACAAAAAGGGCTTCCTTCCACCATAGAAGGTTTTTGGCTCACTCTGTACATATATTGAACATATACTTTCATTACTTGACCATATAAGAGCAGGATTTGTTATATATGTGTGCTATATTTCATACAACTAAACTTACAGCCACAAGAAGAATGCAAAGCCTGATATGTAAAGATTGCGCTGAGACCTAAACAATTTCATGTTGAGTAGTGCCTCTGCGTTGGGGACCGAAAAATCGACTTCCTCATGAGCTTCAGAGTACTTACGCACTTCTCTCCCCGCATCTGAAATCATTTAACAAATCAATCTGGCTTTTAATCACACATTTTGTCATAGCAAACAACACTTACAGCCAGAGAAAGAAGGCAAAGCCAGAAATGTACAGGTTGCGTTGAGCTCTGAATAGCCTCATGTTGACCAGCGCCTCGGCGTTAGGGACGGAGTAATCAACATCGTCGAGGGCGTGAGAGTACTTGTTGACCTCTCGCACGGCGTCTGTAAGACGAAAGCAGTGAGTTTAGTGGTGTTATGGTTAGAAGTGGTTAGCATTAGCAAAGAAGGCTTACATAGCAATTGTGGGATGTGCATTTCAAGAGTGGTTTGTTTCACTTTGCAGGATTTGATTAAGACCTAAAAATGGCGATTAAGACCCAATATATGGTAATTATCCCTAATTTTGTAGTAGTACCAGTAGAGAACAAGAGTGAAAACAACTTGGACCAAGCCTGTAGACTTTATGAAAAAGTAAAGAGAAATATGCAAAATATAGGATCAAGAAGATTTTTAAATTGGCCAAAAATACAAAGATTTAGATGGAAAAAGGCGAAAGAATTCCTATGGTCTTAAAGAAAATTCTTCTCCTGCAAGTCTGCTGCCTAGATTTACAGTTGGATGTTAGTAGTTAGATTACAGTTGAAGCTCTATCAAAACCATATGGCTCATTCCATGAAGTTGGGGCATATTATGTGACATCCAAGTGAAATTTTCAAAATGGATATTTTCCAACTCTTTCTTCTTTTTTAGGTTCTACATTTACCAAAGTCCAATGTAGAACTTTTTATTTTAATGTAACATTTGGTGTAAAATAACCGCACATGTTCAACAGTTGGATGACATTTCCAAAAATCCTGATGCTACATGGACACCATTTCCCATTTCCATATCATTTTCTAATAAATTAGCTTAAGATGTGGGCCAAGTTTCTATACCTCAATTAACTACTTGGAACCACAAATACATGAAAAGAAACCAGATTTGTCTAGGTTGAACATAACTTAACGAACAAGACATCGTAGATTAACTGTTTTATGTAAAAACTCATTGAAAAGTGACTCTTTATTTTGCAATTTGTATATTGAATTTAAATAAAGTACATATCAATATTTGTTTGATGTAAAGTACTCTATAAACCATGCACATTGATTACATTATAGTCATAAAGTAAGTATATGAAGTATTATTTACCTGTATAATGTTATAAAATGCACTACCGATGCTACATGGACACCGCGTCTTGTAACATTGTTAATAATAAGACTATTCATACTGTTACAATTATTTGAGTGTGAATGGTTTGTCTACTTGTTCATCATATCAAGTAGATACACAGAGTGAATTGCTTGAAATTTATCTAAACACTGTTCATGTAAAATTTACCTTTTCTGTGTACTTAAGTATTACGATGCTACATGGACACCGTGCCCTAAAATATTTGGAACAGCTTGAACAGGTGCATCTTTTTCAGATCAATAGAGAGGATGTACTATGATGTTAACTTTTTATGTTATAAGCACACGATAAAATTAATAACATGGATTGTAAAACTACAAATTACACAAAAAGATAACCTGCCATGAAGCATAAAACATAATTACCAGATACACATACACCATTTCTTACAATTACACAATAACAATACACCATTGATCAAAGAAACTTAAGATGTCCACTGAAACAAACTTCATGCAGTGTTGTTCTTAAAGTACCCTTTGTGATCTTAGTCTCTTTGCTCGTTTCTGATTGAATCATCCTCTAATATTGATAAAGATGATTGAAAAGTTTGATCACTTAAAAAGTCAGTTTGCAAAACAAACAAAAATTAATTGCCATGATGGATTTCTTTGGAAAGGTACTAGTTTTGAAAATGATGGGTTCCTTGTCTTCATCTCCATAAATTCCAGGACGATAGAACTGTCTTCTGAATTAATGTTAAGAACCTGCAAAGCAAAACAAAATAAACCCTATGACTTAGTATCTTCATGGAACATTGTGTATTGATATTGGAGTAGATTATTTATTCATGTTGCACTTTTTGTGTTGCAGGAAAATATTTATATTAAAATCATGCTGGAGTATTTTATTTATTATTCATTTAACATGAAAAAGAATAGCAAAGGATAGAGAACTTAAATGATTTACAATTATTTGTTTTATTTATAGTAAATAAAACTAAAATAAGGGAATGTTTATTGTGAATTCAGTGAAATGCTAATGGAAATGGTGTCCATGTAGCATTGTGTATTAATATATTTCATTAGATACATCTCTCATAATATGCCTTTTTTTCTGTAAAGTGTAGTAAAATGTAGGCAATGTTTTGAATGTTTTGGGTGATGGATAATTTTGAATGGGGTAATTGTTTTAGTCTAATTAGGCAAATTTTATGAAATGCTACATGGACATGGTGTCCATGTAGCATCGTATTGGTAAGCTATATTATTAGCATTAAAAGAGCAAAAACTAATTCATTATTAACTTCAAAGTTTATTAATGATGTGATTCTACAAAAAAAATACAATTTCAACGAACTATAACGATGCCCAATGCAAAATATTGCCCATGCTATGCCCGATGCTACATGGACGCCAAATTATTATGGCGTCCGTGACTCAAAATTAATATCATAACATGAAAAGAAATTCTGATTCAGTGTTTCCCTTTCAATAAAAATGCATTAATAAATACAGACATACAAGCAACATTAAGAAATAATTACAATCGCACTTACCATTCACAAAACTATCCAATGTTTACATTTTGATGCTACATAAAAGTCCCGATGCTACAACGGGACACCAGCGTCTGAAACCTTGATAAAACTAGCCCACGTGTGGCAAATTCCAAACAAACCTGATAGCTATTGACCTCTATCCTTACAAAAAGAAATATGGAATGTTTTATTTATCTCCAGGGGGGGATTCCCACAAATTGCATAGGATGTTTATCACGATGCTACATTTTATGGTTAGGACACCATGCACACGGCACGGTATACTTTTTCATGAATATATGGAATGGTCTTCATGAAATTTATTCTCATTTGCAATAGTTTTCAATTGATAAATGCTCTTAATTTTGGAAAATAATTTAAAAATGTATGATGGAGAACTACCCCCATTCAGCAATGAAAACTCCCGATGCTACACGTGTATATTTTGTGGACACCGTGTGTAGCATCGGAAAGGCAATTTTCATGTTGCTTGGGTGAAAAATCAGTCCAGCGTGACGAGGTGTTTTGGTCAGTAAACTATGAATACATGTATCTTTTATTAATCAAAGCAATTTCCAAGCAATTCTATGATAGTTTTGCTTACATAAAACTCATATTAATTGTTGTGTTTTCCATGTCACGTTTTTTAGCAAAAATGGTCTTGGACACCACCTCATTTTTAATTTTTTTTTTCTTCAAGGAAGGGTCGATTTTTAATTTTTTTTTCATGGCTCAATACTATAACCTAGTACTGTTTTTGGACACTAACAAAATTTGATATACACATAGAGTAAAACCGTTTATAAGCTGCCTAAAGTACCAAATTCTGCTATTTTAACAAATGCCCCAACTTCATGGAATGAGCCATATAAGTGCTCTTGCCCATGAACATGTATAAAGCAACACTTCCTATGCATAACAGGTGGGCATTTTAACTTTATACATACTCAGCATTTTCATTCACACAGGGACCTGGGTCAAATACGCACAGGATTTGAATGTATCGCTTGGCAAAAATTCTCAAGATTGGTTTTCAGAGTCGGAATTTCAAAGTCTGGGAGGCACATCCACCTATGATTTTGGTAGAAGACACAAATAATACTGCTGGCACTACATAATTAATTATAATAATTGAAAAATAACACTTAATTGCAAAAAAAAGTATTGCTCTACTTGTAAAAATTGGTTAATAAGAATCGATAGTTTTTATCATACTTTTATCTGCCAAGGTCTAAACCTCTAATTTTGACAAAATGTTACCATGGTAGCAGAGATTGCAAAAACTAAGCACTATTGCTGAGCAGTGCTCTGAATAAGGAGGGCCCAGATCCAAATCCCCTATAAATATGCTCCGGCCAACTGATTTTAAAGAGGTTTGTCAGCTTTACTACATAATGCCTCAGTTCTCAGCAAAGGTTTATTTTGAGAAAGAGAGTACATATGCTCAAGATGAAGCTTACAGCACATGTTGTGGCGTAGCTGGGGAAGAAAGAAATGAAATTTTGCAAGAGGGCTTGGTAATGGAGAGGGGCATTTCATATTTGTCGGCTTGAGATTTTATGGTGCTGGCTAAGATAGGGAGTTGTTGAAATTGGTAGTTTTGGAATTTGTAAAAACTTTGGCCAATGAGATTTGTTGTCAGTATCCACAGACCTGATTCCTTTAATTAATTACTGCTTTATTATCACTTACAAGCATCCATGCCCTTATGATAACACCCACCCACCTTTAGTTACAAATAAAAAACATCTCAAGAATTCTTGGGAAAAAAACCTTTGTTTTTATCCCCGAAAAAATACTACCGATCCAATGTGTTAAATTCTGCACCAATTGGCAAAAATTATTTCAGGAATTGTGAAACCAAGACTTTTTCACTTCAAATGATTTTGCTAAATGTTAAGTGCCCATGGTGCTTAGAGCAAACTTTCAGGAAATATATTTTAAGGATAATAATATACTTACCAAAGAAAAGCAGAGCCAAGATGGCCATGAAGACATTATGATAGATATAGGCATATGCATTAACAGCTTGCAACAGGTTGGACTTGAATAGTTTCTGCCACCTGAAAACAATATGGAGAGAAACAAAGTTAGTTGAATTTGGTGAGAAGGGCCATTGATGACTAAAGTTGACACTTTTTACAAACATTTGATACTACACAGTTGGATTTGTTGATAACTGGATCACAGACAGATGGTGTTGTAAGCTGAGAAATCAACCAGGAAGACGCATCATATTTGACGAGCCTTGTTACTCATTCCAGAAAACATCTGTGTAAGGAGGCTACAAAGATGATTTAATTTTAAGGACCCTTAAAGATCCCTTTTTCAGTTATGGTCTTACTAAGTTTTGGCCCCTTCTATTTTAAAACTTGAATAAAACTTAAATGCTGGAGAGAATCATGGACAGTTTTTCATTTCTGAAGTAAAGATATCTAGTTCAAAGTATGGTACCAGTTTTGGATAGACATTATCTTGAAAGAATATGGCAATGAATTTAACGATACAACATAAACATTTCTAAGATTCTGAATACTTACATGTATGGCTTGATAAATGGAACCATCAATAGTAGCAAGCATGCTACCTCTGTGTACAGGAATGCTGCAACAAATGTCCATTGAAGAGACATGGTTGATGTATAAGGTGGGTGATCAGATTATGCTGCCAACGCTCGCAAAACCTGATGGGAAAAAACACATTAAAATGATTTGACAATGAGTGAGTTGGTGTAGAGGTTCATAAGATTCTCAATTTTATTCCTCTCCATGTGTACAATGGAATTGGAATTGGTGGATGAACCCCCAGCATTTGCATAGTGCAAGAATGCATGAACCAGTGGTGTAACTAGGTCCTCAATTTAGGAGGGGCATGAGGAGGAACAGGTCTGTGATCAGGGGAGCATAACCAACAATTATTTGGTAATAAACATACTATAGAGTTTGTCATTTCATTTAGGGGTGAGCCTTCTGCCAGGGGTGCCCCCAGTGGCATGGCCAGAGGGGGGTCAGCAGAGTAATCCCCCCCCCCCCCCTGACAAACAATTGAGAGAAAAATTTGGGAAGGCAGAGAATAGGAAAAGGGGAGGGGGGCAAACAAAAATGTGAGGGGTGGGCAAGAAAAATATGTCACCCAATTGGGTGCTTTTTTTTAAATATTAGTCAAATTGGGCCCAAATGAGCAGAATTGGGTTCTTTTGGTAGACAACTTGGCAAAGTGAAAAATGTGGATACTTTGGGATCGTGGGCCGCGGCTTGGGCGACACTTGCGCCGCGGTTTGGCACTTTTGTTTAGTTGGCAATTGGGACCGTGCAACTGCTGTAATTTCATGTACATGGGAAGGTGGGAGTAAAGAGGAACCAAAACAGTACCATCTAAAAGCGACACTATGACACCCAAATGCAGAGCTACTTCAGCCATATCTCACGTCGCAAGGGTAACAACCTAGAGAAGATGATCATGCAAGGCATGATTGAAGGGAAGAAAAAGAAAGGTGAGTGGGACATAAAAAACAAGAGGATTTTTCCGGTGACTAAAAATTGGTTAGGATTGCTTCCTTTCTTCTTGATATGATAGCCCTCTGTGAAACACATCCTCAGACATCCTATCTGTTGAGACACAAGCGTCTAGGTAGCACCTAGTAACCTTGTCATCAAATGCTAAGCTATTGTGTTGAAACCACAAATAGATCCAGAGATCGATGTAATTATCGACTTAAAGGGGGCTGTGCACCTTCAGGTACAGCCTCCGTAAAACTGCCGTAACTTCTTCATTATTCATTTAATCTATTATATAAAAGTATACATTTTTTTGCAGAAAAGGATTCAATGAATTCAACCATGATCATGATAATGACCATTTTGGAGAAAATTATTAAAAAACACGTTTTTTGACCCAATTTAGGTTTGGAAAAGATAACTCAAATATATTTTGTCAAATTTTGTCATACTAGTTTTATTATATTCCTCATATAATTCCCTAGGAATCTTTTTTGTTGTTGTTGAAAATCTTTATTATTTTTTGAATTATCGACCAAAAAGTGCCAACAATTATGATTTCACGATTTTGGAGGTAAAAAACACATGTTTTTTTGCACCTTTTGGTCTATAATTCAAAAAATAATAAAGATTTTCAACAACAACAAAAAAAGATTCCTAGGGAATTTTATGAGCAATATAATAAAACTAGTATGACAACATTTGACAACATATATTTTGAGTTATCTTTTCCAAACCTAAAATGGGTCAAAAAACGTCTTTTTTATAATTTTCTCCAAAATGGTCAATTTCATGATCATAGTTGGATTCATTGAACCCTTTCCTGCAAAAAATAAATGCAGGAAAGGGCACATCCCCCCTCAGACACCCCCTGTCAACGCGCAAGCGTGGATGGTTGTTTTAGGAGCCCGCCCCCATTTCAAGTCACTGCCCCTTCTTGCCCCCCAAATGAAAAAGTCTAGTTACGCCACTGAACAGCGCCCAGGGATAGCTACGAAAACTAGCATAGACAGTCGGCATCGAAAATTTACTGTGGGAATAGCAGGATAATCCAAATTTAAGTAAGTTTTTCTTGGAAATTGAAATAGATTTAACCAAAACTTCTTCTTAAACAAGATATCTGAAGCAAATTGATTTAGAAGCGATCAATTCAGACTTCAGTTAGTCGCAGTAACATGTAACTCAGTAGTTAATAATGTCTCTAGTGTTTAATGAAAGATGAGATTCGCATGTCCTTACTAGGACTATCAGTTCAGTGCGATTAATCCAAGGACGAAGTCGACGACTGCATATTAATTATAGCTGATACAGTGAATAGTGATAGTTGTTTGTCATGTTTGTTTTTAACACAGAACAAAGCTTACAAAAATATAGGTTCAAACAAATCTCAAAATCATTGATTATTCCAACCATCTGAACAAATCGGTAGGCGTAAGTCCGGGGCGTAAAGTTATAACTAGTTACCTATATTTTCTTCTACGTGCAAATATATCACAATAAAGTGTAAAATACAAAACAATACGGTAAAATAAGCCTGCCTAAACTCTTACTTACCTTTACCTTACGGTAGTCTTACGTGTTCTTCAATTAACCTTTGACCTGATGAAGCAATCAATCAAAATAAATTTGGTTATGCTACCATATAAGAAGTCACGTATATGCAAATGTATAGTAGCCATTTTGTCATTAATATTCATGCCCATATAGGTCAAATTAGCATAAAATGTATGGTAATTATGTATTGGTATGAATATTAATATTGATATTATAATGCCTACAGTATCCTCTATATCCTATCAAATACCCCTGTTCCCACCGTCCCTACCATCCCAACCATCCCATCTATACCACTATCCTCTATATCCTATCAAATACCCCTGTTCCCACCGTCCCTACCATCCCAACCATCCCATCTATACCACTATCCTCTATATCCTATCAAATACCCCTGTTCCCACCGTCCCTACCATCCCAACCATCCCATCTATACCACTATCCTCTATATCCTATCAAATACCCCTGTTCCCACCGTCCCTACCATCCCAACCATCCCATCTATACCACTATCCTCTATATCCTATCAAATACCCCTGTTCCCACCGTCCCTACCATCCCAACCATCCCATCTATACCACTATCCTCTATATCCTATCAAATACCCCTGTCCCCACCGTCCCTACCATCCCAACCATCCCATCTATACCACTATCCTCTATATCCTATCAAATACCCCTGTTCCCACCGTCCCTACCATCCCAATCATCCCATCTATACCACTATCCTCTATATCCTATCAAATACCCCTGTTCCCACCGTCCCTACCATCCCAACCATCCCATCTATACCACTATCCTCTATATCCTATCAAATACCCCTGTCCCCACCGTCCCTACCATCCCAACCATCCCTTCTATACCACTATCCTCTATATCCTATCAAATACCCCTGTCCCCACCGTCCCTACCATCCCAACCATCCCATCTATACCACTATCCTCTATATCCTATCAAATACCCCTGTCCCCACCGTCCCTACCATCCCAACCATCCCATCTATACCACTATCCTCTATATCCTATCAAATACCCCTGTTCCCACCGTCCCTACCATCCCAATCATCCCATGTATACCACTATCCTCTATATCCTATCAAATACCCCTGTTCCCACCGTCCCTACCATCCCAACCATCCCATCTATACCACTATCCTCTATATCCTATCAAATACCCCTGTTCCCACCGTCCCTACCATCCCAACCATCCCATCTATACCACTATCCTCTATATCCTATCAAATACCCCTGTCCCCACCGTCCCTACCATCCCAACCATCCCTTCTATACCACTATCCTCTATATCCTATCAAATACCCCTGTCCCCACCGTCCCTACCATCCCAACCATCCCATCTATACCACTATCCTCTATATCCTATCAAATACCACTGTCCCCACCGTCCCTACCATCCCAATCATCCCATGTATACCACTATCCTCTATATCCTATCAAATACCCCTGTTCCCACCGTCCCTACCATCCCAACCATCCCATCTATACCACTATCCTCTATATCCTATCAAATACCCCTGTTCCCACCGTCCCTACCATCCCAACCATCCCATCTATACCACTATACTCTATATCCTATCAAATACCCCTGTTCCCACCGTCCCTACCATCCCAACCATCCCATCTATACCACTATCCTCTATATCCTATCAAATACCCCTGTTCCCACCGTCCCTACCATCCCAACCATCCCATCTATACCACTATCCTCTATATCCTATCAAATACCCCTGTTCCCACCGTCCCTACCATCCCAACCATCCCATCTATACCACTATCCTCTATATCCTATCAAATACCCCTGTCCCCACCGTCCCTACCATCCCAACCATCCCATCTATACCACTATCCTCTATATCCTATCAAATACCCCTGTTCCCACCGTCCCTACCATCCCAATCATCCCATCTATACCACTATCCTCTATATCCTATCAAATACCCCTGTTCCCACCGTCCCTACCATCCCAACCATCCCATCTATACCACTATCCTCTATATCCTATCAAATACCCCTGTCCCCACCGTCCCTACCATCCCAACCATCCCTTCTATACCACTATCCTCTATATCCTATCAAATACCCCTGTCCCCACCGTCCCTACCATCCCAACCATCCCATCTATACCACTATCCTCTATATCCTATCAAATACCCCTGTCCCCACCGTCCCTACCATCCCAACCATCCCATCTATACCACTATCCTCTATATCCTATCAAATACC
Source organism: Ophiura sarsii (assembly GCA_035610835.1). Taxonomy (NCBI): domain Eukaryota; kingdom Metazoa; phylum Echinodermata; class Ophiuroidea; order Amphilepidida; family Ophiuridae; genus Ophiura; species Ophiura sarsii. The sequence continues at coordinate 70,977,956 of CM069442.1, read as the reverse complement.
CCTGTTCCCACCGTCCCTACCATCCCAATCATCCCATGTATACCACTATCCTCTATATCCTATCAAATACCCCTGTTCCCACCGTCCCTACCATCCCAACCATCCCATCTATACCACTATCCTCTATATCCTATCAAATACCCCTGTTCCCACCGTCCCTACCATCCCAACCATCCCATCTATACCACTATCCTCTATATCCTATCAAATACCCCTGTCCCCACCGTCCCTACCATCCCAACCATCCCTTCTATACCACTATCCTCTATATCCTATCAAATACCCCTGTCCCCACCGTCCCTACCATCCCAACCATCCCATCTATACCACTATCCTCTATATCCTATCAAATACCCCTGTCCCCACCGTCCCTACCATCCCAATCATCCCATGTATACCACTATCCTCTATATCCTATCAAATACCCCTGTTCCCACCGTCCCTACCATCCCAACCATCCCATCTATACCACTATCCTCTATATCCTATCAAATACCCCTGTTCCCACCGTCCCTACCATCCCAACCATCCCATCTATACCACTATACTCTATATCCTATCAAATACCCCTGTTCCCACCGTCCCTACCATCCCAACCATCCCATCTATACCACTATCCTCTATATCCTATCAAATACCCCTGTTCCCACCGTCCCTACCATCCCAACCATCCCATCTATACCACTATCCTCTATATCCTATCAAATACCCCTGTTCCCACCGTCCCTACCATCCCAACCATCCCATCTATACCACTATCCTCTATATCCTATCAAATACCCCTGTCCCCACCGTCCCTACCATCCCAACCATCCCATCTATACCACTATCCTCTATATCCTATCAAATACCCCTGTTCCCACCGTCCCTACCATCCCAATCATCCCATCTATACCACTATCCTCTATATCCTATCAAATACCCCTGTTCCCACCGTCCCTACCATCCCAACCATCCCATCTATACCACTATCCTCTATATCCTATCAAATACCCCTGTCCCCACCGTCCCTACCATCCCAACCATCCCTTCTATACCACTATCCTCTATATCCTATCAAATACCCCTGTCCCCACCGTCCCTACCATCCCAACCATCCCATCTATACCACTATCCTCTATATCCTATCAAATACCCCTGTCCCCACCGTCCCTACCATCCCAACCATCCCATCTATACCACTATCCTCTATATCCTATCAAATACCCCTGTTCCCACCGTCCCTACCATCCCAATCATCCCATGTATACCACTATCCTCTATATCCTATCAAATACCCCTGTTCCCACCGTCCCTACCATCCCAACCATCCCATCTATACCACTATCCTCTATATCCTATCAAATACCCCTGTTCCCACCGTCCCTACCATCCCAACCATCCCATCTATACCACTATCCTCTATATCCTATCAAATACCCCTGTCCCCACCGTCCCTACCATCCCAACCATCCCTTCTATACCACTATCCTCTATATCCTATCAAATACCCCTGTCCCCACCGTCCCTACCATCCCAATCATCCCATGTATACCACTATCCTCTATATCCTATCAAATACCCCTGTTCCCACCGTCCCTACCATCCCAACCATCCCATCTATACCACTATCCTCTATATCCTATTAAATACCCCTGTCCCCACCGTCCCTACCATCCCAACCATCCCATCTATACCACTATCCTCTATATCCTATCAAATACCCCTGTCCCCACCGTCCCTACCATCCCAACCATCCCATCTATACCACTATCCTCTATATCCTATCAAATACCCCTGTCCCCACCGTCCCTACCATCCCATCTATACCACTATCCTCTATATCCTATCAAATACCCCTGTCCCCACCGTCCCTACCATCCCAACCATCCCATCTATACCACTATCCTCTATATCCTATCAAATACCCCTGTCCCCACCGTCCCTACCATCCCATCTATACCACTATCCTCTATATCCTATCAAATACCCCTGTCCCCACCGTCCCTACCATCCCAACCATCCCATCTATACCACTATCCTCTATATCGTGTCAAATACCCCTGTCCCTACCATCCCAACCATCCCATCTATACCACTATCCTCTATATCCTATCAAATACCCCTGTTCCCACCGTCCCTACCATCCCAACCATCCCAACCATCCCATCTATACCACTATCCTCTATATCCTATCAAATACCCCTGTCCCCACCGTCCCTACCATCCCAATCATCCCATGTATACCACTATCCTCTATATCCTATCAAATACCCCTGTTCCCACCGTCCCTACCATCCCAACCATCCCATCTATACCACTATCCTCTATATCCTATCAAATACCCCTGTTCCCACCGTCCCTACCATCCCAACCATCCCATCTATACCACTATCCTCTATATCCTATCAAATACCCCTGTTCCCACCGTCCCTACCATCCCAATCATCCCATGTATACCACTATCCTCTATATCCTATCAAATACCCCTGTTCCCACCGTCCCTACCATCCCAACCATCCCATCTATACCACTATCCTCTATATCCTATCAAATACCCCTGTTCCCACCGTCCCTACCATCCCAACCATCCCATCTATACCACTATCCTCTATATCCTATCAAATACCCCTGTCCCCACCGTCCCTACCATCCCAATCATCCCATGTATACCACTATCCTCTATATCCTATCAAATACCCCTGTTCCCACCGTCCCTACCATCCCAACCATCCCATCTATACCACTATCCTCTATATCCTATCAAATACCCCTGTTCCCACCGTCCCTACCATCCCAACCATCCCATCTATACCACTATACTCTATATCCTATCAAATACCCCTGTTCCCACCGTCCCTACCATCCCAACCATCCCATCTATACCACTATCCTCTATATCCTATCAAATACCCCTGTTCCCACCGCCCCTACCATCCCAACCATCCCATCTATACCACTATCCTCTATATCCTATCAAATACCCCTGTCCCCACCGTCCCTACCATCCCAACCATCCCATCTATACCACTATCCTCTATATCCTATCAAATACCCCTGTCCCCACCGTCCCTACCATCCCAACCATCCCATCTATACCACTATCCTCTATATCCTATCAAATACCCCTGTCCCCACCGTCCCTACCATCCCAATCATCCCATGTATACCACTATCCTCTATATCCTATCAAATACCCCTGTTCCCACCGTCCCTACCATCCCAACCATCCCATCTATACCACTATCCTCTATATCCTATCAAATACCCCTGTCCCCACCGTCCCTACCATCCCAATCATCCCATGTATACCACTATCCTCTATATCCTATCAAATACCCCTGTTCCCACCGTCCCTACCATCCCAACCATCCCATCTATACCACTATCCTCTATATCCTATTAAATACCCCTGTCCCCACCGTCCCTACCATCCCAACCATCCCATCTATACCACTATCCTCCATATCCTATCAAATACCCCTGTTCCCACCGTCCCTACCATCCCAACCATCCCATCTATACCACTATCCTCTATATCCTATCAAATACCCCTGTTCCCACCGTCCCTACCATCCCAACCATCCCATCTATACCACTATCCTCTATATCCTATCAAATACCCCTGTCCCCACCGTCCCTACCATCCCAAACCATCCCATCTATACCACTATCCTCTATATCCTATCAAATACCCCTGTCCCCACCGTCCCAACCATCCCATCTATACCACTATCCTCTATATCCTATCAAATACCCCTGTCCCCACCGTCCCTACCATCCCAACCATCCCATCTATACCACTATCCTCTATATCGTGTCAAATACCCCTGTCCCTACCATCCCAACCATCCCATCTATACCACTATCCTCTATATCCTATCAAATACCCCTGTTCCCACCGTCCCTACCATCCCAACCATCCCATCTATACCACTATCCTCTATATCCTATCAAATACCCCTGTCCCCACCGTCCCTACCATCCCAATCATCCCATGTATACCACTATCCTCTATATCCTATCAAATACCCCTGTTCCCACCGTCCCTACCATCCCAACCATCCCATCTATACCACTATCCTCTATATCCTATCAAATACCCCTGTTCCCACCGTCCCTACCATCCCAACCATCCCATCTATACCACTATCCTCTATATCCTATCAAATACCCCTGTCCCCACCGTCCCTACCATCCCAATCATCCCATGTATACCACTATCCTCTATATCCTATCAAATACCCCTGTTCCCACCGTCCCTACCATCCCAACCATCCCATCTATACCACTATCCTCTATATCCTATCAAATACCCCTGTTCCCACCGTCCCTACCATCCCAACCATCCCATCTATACCACTATACTCTATATCCTATCAAATACCCCTGTTCCCACCGTCCCTACCATCCCAACCATCCCATCTATACCACTATCCTCTATATCCTATCAAATACCCCTGTTCCCACCGCCCCTACCATCCCAACCATCCCATCTATACCACTATCCTCTATATCCTATCAAATACCCCTGTCCCCACAGTCCCTACCATCCCAACCATCCCATCTATACCACTATCCTCTATATCCTATCAAATACCCCTGTCCCCACCGTCCCTACCATCCCAACCATCCCATCTATACCACTATCCTCTATATCCTATCAAATACCCCTGTCCCCACCGTCCCTACCATCCCAATCATCCCATGTATACCACTATCCTCTATATCCTATCAAATACCCCTGTTCCCACCGTCCCTACCATCCCAACCATCCCATCTATACCACTATCCTCTATATCCTATCAAATACCCCTGTCCCCACCGTCCCTACCATCCCAATCATCCCATGTATACCACTATCCTCTATATCCTATCAAATACCCCTGTTCCCACCGTCCCTACCATCCCAACCATCCCATCTATACCACTATCCTCTATATCCTATTAAATACCCCTGTCCCCACCGTCCCTACCATCCCATCTATACCACTATCCTCTATATCCTATCAAATACCCCTGTTCCCACCGTCCCTACCATCCCAACCATCCCATCTATACCACTATCCTCTATATCCTATCAAATACCCCTGTTCCCACCGTCCCTACCATCCCAACCATCCCATCGATACCACTATCCTCTATATCCTATCAAATACCCCTGTCCCCACCGTCCCTACCATCCCAAACCATCCCATCTATACCACTATCCTCTATATCCTATCAAATACCCCTGTCCCCACCGTCCCTACCATCCCATCTATACCACTATCCTCTATATCCTATCAAATACCCCTGTTCCCACCGTCCCTACCATCCCAACCATCCCATCTATACCACTATCCTCTATATCCTATCAAATACCCCTGTCCCCACCGTCCCTACCATCCCAACCATCCCTTCTATACCACTATCCTCTATATCCTATCAAATACCCCTGTCCCCACCGTCCCTACCATCCCAACCATCCCATCTATACCACTATCCTCTATATCCTATCAAATACCCCTGTCCCCACCGTCCCTACCATCCCAACCATCCCTTCTATACCACTATCCTCTATATCCTATCAAATACCCCTGTCCCCACCGTCCCTACCATCCCAACCATCCCATCTATACCACTATCCTCTATATCCTATCAAATACCCCTGTCCCCACCGTCCCAACCATCCCATCTATACCACTATCCTCTATATCCTATCAAATACCCCTGTCCCTACCATCCCAACCATCCCATCTATACCACTATCCTCTATATCGTGTCAAATACCCCTGTCCCTACCATCCCAACCATCCCATCTATACCACTATCCTCTATATCCTATCAAATACCCCTGTTCCCACCGTCCCTACCATCCCAACCATCCCATCTATACCACTATCCTCTATATCCTATCAAATACCCCTGTCCCCACCGTCCCTACCATCCCAATCATCCCATGTATACCACTATCCTCTATATCCTATCAAATACCCCTGTTCCCACCGTCCCTACCATCCCAACCATCCCATCTATACCACTATCCTCTATATCCTATCAAATACCCCTGTTCCCACCGTCCCTACCATCCCAACCATCCCATCTATACCACTATACTCTATATCCTATCAAATACCCCTGTTCCCACCGTCCCTACCATCCCAACCATCCCATCTATACCACTATCCTCTATATCCTATCAAATACCCCTGTTCCCACCGCCCCTACCATCCCAACCATCCCATCTATACCACTATCCTCTATATCCTATCAAATACCCCTGTCCCCACCGTCCCTACCATCCCAACCATCCCATCTATACCACTATCCTCTATATCCTATCAAATACCCCTGTCCCCACCGTCCCTACCATCCCAACCATCCCATCTATACCACTATCCTCTATATCCTATCAAATACCCCTGTCCCCACCGTCCCTACCATCCCAATCATCCCATGTATACCACTATCCTCTATATCCTATCAAATACCCCTGTTCCCACCGTCCCTACCATCCCAACCATCCCATCTATACCACTATCCTCTATATCCTATCAAATACCCCTGTTCCCACCGTCCCTACCATCCCAACCATCCCATCTATACCACTATCCTCTATATCCTATCAAATACCCCTGTCCCCACCGTCCCTACCATCCCAATCATCCCATGTATACCACTATCCTCTATATCCTATCAAATACCCCTGTTCCCACCGTCCCTACCATCCCAACCATCCCATCTATACCACTATCCTCTATATCCTATCAAATACCCCTGTTCCCACCGTCCCTACCATCCCAACCATCCCATCTATACCACTATACTCTATATCCTATCAAATACCCCTGTTCCCACCGTCCCTACCATCCCAACCATCCCATCTATACCACTATCCTCTATATCCTATCAAATACCCCTGTTCCCACCGCCCCTACCATCCCAACCATCCCATCTATACCACTATCCTCTATATCCTATCAAATACCCCTGTCCCCACCGTCCCTACCATCCCAACCATCCCATCTATACCACTATCCTCTATATCCTATCAAATACCCCTGTCCCCACCGTCCCTACCATCCCAACCATCCCATCTATACCACTATCCTCTATATCCTATCAAATACCCCTGTCCCCACCGTCCCTACCATCCCAATCATCCCATGTATACCACTATCCTCTATATCCTATCAAATACCCCTGTTCCCACCGTCCCTACCATCCCAACCATCCCATCTATACCACTATCCTCTATATCCTATCAAATACCCCTGTCCCCACCGTCCCTACCATCCCAATCATCCCATGTATACCACTATCCTCTATATCCTATCAAATACCCCTGTTCCCACCGTCCCTACCATCCCAACCATCCCATCTATACCACTATCCTCTATATCCTATCAAATACCCCTGTCCCCACCGTCCCTACCATCCCAACCATCCCATCTATACCACTATCCTCTATATCCTATCAAATACCCCTGTCCCCACCGTCCCTACCATCCCAACCATCCCATCTATACCACTATCCTCTATATCCTATCAAATACCCCTGTCTTCGGATGTACCTCGCCGGGACTAAACCGGAGTACACCTACGAGAAAATCGGCGGAGCTTCGTCAAGAAAGCACATATATACTTTTAAAAGCTCCGTTTATTTTATTTTATTTATTTGTTATTTATTTGTTATTTTTTGTTGTTGAGCGTTTTTGTAGTTCGGCAGGACTACGGTATCACAATGGTACACAATGGCCACCGGATAGCTGCCGATCCATTACGGGCGCTACCAGTGCTCTACCGACATTTAACATGTATGACCATATCACTATATGTGGGGCTTATTTTTACACATCCAGATATTTTAATATCAGAAGAATCCCCATATTTTTCTCATTATATCTGCAAAGTTTTGGGGACCAGATATGTTGCATTAAGAAATTATTGGCCAAAATTTAGTGAATTACTGTTAAAGGTGGTTACCACCAATGAGTTCTGTGTACTGTGTCAATGGGTGAATTTGAAATAACCCTTTGCTTGTAAAATGAGAACCATTGGAGTTATGCAAGTCAAACTTTGGAATGTGGCTATTTTAAGGATGGCCTTTCATGTAAAATTAAAAACATCAAGTTGAAAATCGAAACATCAACCTTTAACGAAGCCCTAATGGAGGTACTGTCGATGTGTAACCAATAACACTGGTATTAGCAACAACACGAATGCGCCTTAATTGTTATATGAAGAGCTTTGTTGCAAAAGGGCTATGGTGCATTTTTGAAAAAAATGAGTTTGATGTAGAAATGTATAGGTAAAAATCATATGTTTCAAGGAAACAAAGTCATTTTTTTCAAAAATACCTACATCTCATTGTAAACAGCCATTGAAATTGTTGTTTTGTTGCAAAAGGGCCTGTATCCAGAATTAAATCGGGATACAGTTCCTTTTGCAACAAAACAACAACTTCAATGGATGTTTACAATGAGATGTAGGTATTTTTGAAAAAAATGACGTTATTTCCTAGAAACATATGTTTGTGACCTATACATTTCTATATCAAACTTATTTTTTATAAATGATTAAAATAAATGATTTTGTTTGTGTTTTATTTTTTCTGTATGTACAAACAGATGGAGATTTGTTGCAAAAGGGCCTACATCCAAGTTTTCTAAAAATGTAAACATGATTTTAAACAAATTGAAAACTAGCACATTTGAAATTTATGTCAATTTAAATTAGTATGTAGTTAGTGTACCTCTTTCATAATTCATTCAGTTTTTCAATTGCTCAACTTGAATATTTAGAAACAGTTTTTTGACTTTTTCTCAATAAGAGCCAAAGTGGATGAAGGCCCTTTTGCAAAAAACCTCTTCATATCATTATGGGACACTCTGTACCTCTTATTCAATGTAAGATATCAAGATTCGACCTTGCCCATCTTTGAACCATACCTAGAACTTCAACCATGTGTAATAATAAAGATAGCGCTAAATAATACCAACGACTCTGTGTGTTTAACTTCAAATAACAGTTATGATTGAGGGGTTATGGGATAGGGGGCCCGGATGGTATATTATATGATATGGTATTTAGTTAGCTGGGATTTCATTTCATATTTATTTAGTCAAATCAACAATGCCCATTAAAAAACATAGATTTTACCACACAATAATCAAATATAATAAAAAAACGAAAACAATATAGTAAAAAACACAGACAGATTAAAAACATGTTGATAAGACCAAGGATAGCCCCAAAAGCCAGAGGAGCTTAGTTCCATTGGGGTCCTTTCGAAAACAGCACAATGAAAAGAAGACACAAACAACTAACAAGTCAAGGAATGAAATCATCCCCTCTCTCAATCTACGAGGGTCATTCAATAAGTTCTACCTCCTACCTCATAACTTTATTATTATGCCAGCCAGTCTCATGAAATATCACACATTTGTAGCTTGAAACCTCAACTACACTCTAAAAATGTGGACGCCTCCAATGCCCTCTAAAGATGTTCTGGTTATTAACACCAAATGTGTTCTTTGATTTTATACTTTTATATTGGAAATATTTACAAATATTTTTTCTATTGTTTTAACCGTTTCCTAACACACATATTTGAAAAACATCAAAATATATTTCATCATTACATGATTTAATCAACTGAAAATTGACAGTGTTAAACAAAGGACCACTTTTTTACACCTTTCTTTACACTTTTTTGTAACAGTTAGAAACACCCTGTGTTCTAGAACGCGTCTGTAAACACCTGGTAAGGCTGGGATGGTAGGGATGGGGGTATACGATATGTATGTAGGATACTGGTATAGTTTGGATGGTAGGGATTAAGGTATACGATATGATATACACCTAGCAACAAAAGTCCCTAACCAGGTGCTTTGAGGTTGGCTAATTCAAAATAGATAATCGGTACCAACAATCTGAAATATACATTAAATGAGCAAATTTCTTCTCCGCAGTAGTGATACCTAATTCAACTAAATCGAATGGATACTTCAATTCAATTCAAGGTTTAATAAACATCATTATCGCAGCAAAATGCTGAATTACAACAATATTTACAATATGTAATATATAGAAACAATATATATATTCATAGAAATAACTAAGTATGCCTAACACAACAACCCACCCGATTGGAAACAGAACTATAATGTATGATTTAAGAGTTTAACCATGTATGGAATTGACCTTCGAGCGTAACGCAGGGTACGTGTTTTAGGAACAGTTATTTTGTGAGCACTACAGAGAGTCATATTATGCACTTGTTCATCTCTAGATTTTGGTAACCAACCACGAAATTCATTAGATTTTAAAATGGATTCAGCAAAGTTTAAACATATTTGGTCTCTACGGTTCCTGAGTTCCGGAATAGCACATGTTCCGGAATAGCACATGTTATTAAGGCATCCTGATAGCCTATGTAGTTAAAACCTAAGATGATTCTACACGCCCTCTTCTGAATACGCTCCAAATCATAGTGGAGATTTTCTGTCAGACCAGGATGCCATACTGGTAGAGCATACTCAAGAAGGGGGCGAACAAAACCATCATAGATTGTTACCAGGTCTTTAACACTTAGCCCATGCCGTTTTAGGATAAATAGCCGTCCACTTGCACGTCTCGTAATGTCACCAATGTGGGTGTTCCATTTCAGATCTTTAGCAATTTTTATGCCCAGAATCTTCACCATGTCAGTGCAATGAAGGTTTTGATCATACAAACGGAGGAGGAGGGGGGGGGGGGGCGGTAAGTATCGGTGGATCCATCGAAAAGGTGACAAAAAATTTATCCAAATCATGTTGGAAGGTGGAAATTTGTTTTCCAAACACATTTTCTACAAATCATCAACATATTTCAAAGTGAGTTTATTTGGCTCCTCCACTCTGGCAGCAGCATCATTAGCTATAAGGCCATCAAGATTGTTGGATAGTTGGGATGGTAGGGACGGTAGGGACAGGGGTTTATGATATGATATATAGGATAGTGGTATAGATGGGATGCTTGGGATGGTAGGGACGGTAGGGACAGGGATATATGATATATAGGATAGTGGTATAGATGGGATGATATAGGGACAGTGGTATAGATGGGATGGTTGGGATGGTAGGGACGGTAGGGACAGGGGTATATGATATGATATAGGGACAGTGGTATAGATGGGATGGTTGGGATGGTAGGGACGGTAGGGACAGGGGTATTTGATATGATATATAAGATCCTGGTATAGATGGGATAGTTGGGATGGTAGGGACGGTAGGGACAGGGGTATATGATATGATATATAGGATACTGGTAGAGATGGGATAGTTGGGATGATAGGGACGGTAGGGACAGGGGTATTTGATATGATATAGGGACAGTGGTAAAGATGGGATGATTGGGATGGTAGGGACGGTAGGGACAGCGGTATATGGTATGATATATAGGATAGTGGTATAGATGGGATGATTGGGATGGTAGGGACGGTAGGGACAGGGGTATAGGATATGATATATAGGATACTGGTATAGATGAGATGATTGGGATGGTAGGGACGGTAGGGACAGGGGTATTTGATATGATATAGAGGATAGTGGTATAGATGGGATGGTTGGGATGGTAGGGACGGTGGGGATAGGGGTATTTGATAGGATATAGAGGATAGTGGTATAGATGGGATGGTTGGGATGGTAGGGACGGTGGGGACAGGGGTATTTGATAGGATATAGAGGATAGTGGTATAGATGGGATGGTTGGGATGGTAGGGACGGTGAGGACAGGGGTATTTGATAGGATATAAAGGATAGTGGTATAGATGGGATGGTTGGGATGGTAGGGACGGTGGGGACAGGGGTATTTGATAGGATATAGAGGATAGTGGTATAGATGGGATGGTTGGGATGGTAGGGACGGTGGGGACAGGGGTATTTGATAGGATATAGAGGATAGTGGTATAGATGGGATGGTTGGGATGGTAGGGACGGTGGGAACAGGGGTATTTGATAGGATATAGAGGGTAGTGGTATACATGGGATGGTTGGGATGGTAGGGACGGTGGGGACAGGGGTATTTGATAGGATATAGAGGATAGTGGTATAGATGGGATGGTTGGGATGGTAGGGACGGTGGGGACAGGGGTATTTGATAGGATATAGAGGATAGTGGTATAGATGGGATGGTTGGGATGGTAGGGACGGTGGGGACAGGGGTATTTGATAGGATATATAGGATAGTGGTATAGATGGGATGGTAGGGACGGTGGGGACAGGGGTATTTGATAGGATATAGAGGATAGTGGTATAGATGGGATGGTTGGGATGGTAGGGACGGTGGGGACAGGGGTATTTTATAGGATATAGAGGATAGTGGTATAGATGGGATGGTTGGGATGGTAGGGACGGTGGGAACAGGGGTATTTGATAGGATATAGAGGATAGTGGTATAGATGGGATGGTTGGGATGGTAGGGACGGTGGGGACAGGGGTATTTGATACGATATAGAGGATAGTGGTACAGAAGGGATGGTTGGGATGGTAGGGACGGTGGGGACAGGGGTATTTGATAGGATATAGAGGATAGTGGTATAGATGGGATGGTTGGGATGGTAGGGACGGTGGGGACAGGGGTATTTGATAGGATATAGAGGATAGTGGTATACATGGGATGATTGGGATGGTAGGGACGGTGGGGACAGGGGTATTTGATAGGATATAGAGGATAGTGGTATAGATGGGATGGTTGGGATGGTAGGGACGGTGGGGACAGGGGTATTTGATAGGATATAGAGGATAGTGGTATAGATGGGATGGTTGGGATGGTAGGGACGATGGGGACAGGGGTATTTGATAGGATATAGAGGATAGTGGTATAGATGGGATGGTTGGGATGGTAGGGACGGTGGGAACAGGGGTATTTGATAGGATATAGAGGATAGTGGTATAGATGGGATGGTTGGGATGGTAGGGACGGTGGGAACAGGGGTATTTGATAGGATATAGAGGATAGTGGTATAGATGGGATGGTTGGGATGGTAGGGACGGTGGGAACAGGGGTATTTGATAGGATATAGAGGATAGTGGTATACATGGGATGATTGGGATGGTAGGGACGGTGGGAACAGGGGTATTTGATAGGATATAGAGGATAGTGGTATAGATGGGATGGTTGGGATGGTAGGGACGGTGGGGACAGGGGTATTTGATAGGATATAGAGGATAGTGGTATAGATGGGATGGTTGGGATGGTAGGGACGGTGGGGACAGGGGTATTTGATAGGATATAGAGGATAGTGGTATAGAAGGGATGGTTGGGATGGTAGGGACGGTGGGGACAGGGGTATTTGATAGGATATAGAGGATAGTGGTATAGATGGGATGGTTGGGATGGTAGGGACGGTGGGAACAGGGGTATTTGATAGGATATAGAGGATAGTGGTATAGATGGGATGGTTGGGATGGTAGGGACGGTGGGGACAGGGGTATTTGATAGGATATAGAGGATAGTGGTATAGATGGGATGGTTGGGATGGTAGGGACGGTGGGAACAGGGGTATTTGATAGGATATAGAGGATAGTGGTATAGATGGGATGGTTGGGAAGGTAGGGACGGTGGGGACAGGGGTATTTGATAGGATATAGAGGATAGTGGTATAGATGGGATGGTTGGGATGGTAGGGACGGTGGGGACAGGGGTATTTGATAGGATA